>JAUUDZ010001686.1:0-11924 GCA_032361705.1 Panulirus versicolor | reverse complement strand
ATCCCAGAATTCATAAATTGGGGGGGGGGGTGATAAAGGCTTGTGTGAAAGAGAGGTCCAGTTGCATTTTTTCTGGAATGGTAGGGTGGGAGTAGATGGGGGTTGTACGGTCTCCAAGTTTTGAAAACCGTATACAGTGCTCAAATTCCCTGCCATGACACTTCCAGTTTTGCCTCTGTCTCCTAACTCAAACCATATTGGAAGTGGCCCCCCACCTCCCCATTCTAATTCAATAGTGGAATGTTACATTGTAAGGTTGTCCAAATGTATAAAAAAAATCAATTGTAATTTGGTTTTATATGTGCTAAACATTGAATGTCATCTCTCAAACCCACTGGTAACATTGATTATATGTAAAAACTTGGTATTAAATAAAAATGGTTGAAATGACGATTGGCGTACATGGTGAAACCTATCGAGAGAGATGTGGAAGTATATTTGCCGACTCATACTGCTATCTTTTAAATAAGCAAGAAATTAATACAGTGACATAAGAATGTGACACAACGTCTGATTACAAGGCAATTTCAACATTTGAACACTACATCAGAAGGAATACATATGGAAGCTACGGAAAGAGTTTAAAGGAGCACATGTATCAGTAGACCTGAGGGAGCCATCATGCAGTTCATGACACAGTTAATCTGTTATTCCAAACGCCATTATGTATGATAGTTTTTACCTACCATGAAGTGACTATAAATATATGTACAGTAATATATCGTGTTGAATATGTAAGGCTGTCCTGGTTTAAGCTATAGAACAAATACCGTAAGGATAATAAATACATGCACATAGTTATCTCTATGATATATTTGTATGTAATAAAATACAACACCACCTTCCCTTGCATAATCTATGGAATAAATGACATATTATATACATTTCAGGAAAGTGTTAATTGTGACCCTGTAAAAGTCGGCTGACATGACAGTATTCGTCTTGTAAACAGACTGACGACAGGAGCAGCAAGACTTGCTGACTTATGGTTGGGTCAACGTCAACTTAAATCCCCTCGTAAGTCATTTGACCTCCATGATCCCCTCCTGATTCCACAGAACACAAATCCGTTTTGTTTGAGTCATTTTTCCAAGGCCACTGAAGGATGTTAGTCCTCAAAGATTATATTGGGATATGACTATGGGCATGTATCCCATACATGAAGGGGATATCCCATACGTGAGGAGCATATCTAGGGTAATCATCATGAATGTCTCCACATTGCTGAAACCTCTGAGTATATGACAGCTTCCTCTCTTTTATCTTAGAGTTGTATGGAGAAATGGTTACAATGCGTAGCAGGTTTTGGAGCCTTACATTGACTGATGCTAAATTATATATGAAAAATAACTGCTTGACATGGATTTATTGTTTATTGGAACAAGATTAATTTATGAGTAGTAACGTGTAAAGGAGGCTCATTAACAAATATAGATTTTACGGTTAAGTTATGAGAAATTTTACTGTCCTGTTCCATGTGTGACGTGTTCAGGTTTAGCCTTACCTCACTTGGGAAAAGATACTTCAAAGTTGAGTCATTTTCGTGTGAGTTTTTGTCCATATTGCTAAATGCTCAACGTTGGTCACCCTAACCCTAAGTGCCGTAAAGATATTGAAGATATTTATATGAGTTTCTAGTGGCCTGAACTTGGGGGAGGTGGATTCATTATGGGTTGTTTGGCATCAGATATGGCAGTTTTCTCCTTGGTTTGGTAAAGGCAAAGGAAGCATAGATAAATGTTGGAATTACAGAGGTGTGACTGTATTGGTTATCTGTATATAAGTATGGAGATTAAGAGGTATTGTGGGATGTAGAGGGTATCAGTTTGGGGATGTACAATGAAACGCCAGTTCTCCCTGGTTAGGTATAGTCAAAGGGAACGAAAATAATCTATAAAATAACTAAGGTGTAAGTTTATTGGTTAGCTGTATATGAGAGTGGTGATTAAGAGGTATTGTGGTATGTATAGGGTACTGGATTGGGGGATAAACAATGAAGCGTCAGTTCTCCCTGGTTTGGTATAGGCAAGGGGAGCAACAGTAAATGTTAGAATTACAGAGGGTTAAGTTTATTGGTTAGCTGTGTGTGAGTGTGGAGATTAAAAGTTGTTGTGGCATGCACAGATCATCACATTTTGCCCTTTTTGCACATAAAAGCTCTGAGGTGGTAAGAGAGGTAAATGCATGGGGCGTCAGATAGAGGAGTGAGTTTGCAATCTGTTTAGGAATGGGGAGCCTGAGAGTTTGGTCACTTACTATTTTAAAAGTTCTTTTGAAATCACAGAGTAAACTTTGTATTATGGACAGTGTGAGAAAGCAAGAACATCATTGGCGAATAAATACTTCTGGGATATCTGTGAAGACTTCATTAGAGTATAGAATCCGTGTGAGATAGCATAGCCTGATATCATTTAAACTGGGCATATCCTGTAGATATGTGGATTAGAAATTATCTTTGGTTATTGTGAAATCCTAATCTAGATTTGGCCATGCCATATAAGAGGCTCAATGATTCTTTAGTTTATGAATAGCTTTTTAGTGTATGTACTGATATCTTTGTTTGAAATTTGCAGAAACATGGCAGAAGTCAAAGCTGCCTTGAAAGAGGCTAAGAAGGCTATGAAAGAAAATGACTTTGAAGCAGTTAGCAAGTTCTGCAAGGTAAGATTTTATGAAAACTTTTTTTCTCATATTTCACCTCAGTGTGTTTATTAAGTATAACAGTTTCTTTACATATATATTGATACTGTATTTATGGTAAGAATTTCATTCACGGTGAGATCTCCCATGATGCAGTAATATTCTCATATGGTGCCATGAATTGTTTGAGAATTTCAGGAGTTTGCAAGGTTATGCCAAGTAAATTCATATCCAGTCATCAACAATTATGCAACTAAAAAGTTTATGAACATGGGACATGAAAATTGTCTGTGGTTTCTTATGTTCCAGTGCATTTTATTTATTCTAAAATGCACCTAGTTATCAAATTCATTTTCAAAATGAAGTAGAGATAGTGTTGCTTCACCTCCATCATTCTGTAGCATGTGTGATTTTACGATTCCCCTTTTTCTGGTTCAGTTCTTTTTACCCTTACTGTGTGAATCTCATGAAGTATTTCACATGAGGCTTTTTAGATGCTCATTAATTTTCAGAAGCTTACATTTTTTTTTGCCAGAGCTTTGTTCTGCAGCCTTAAATGTTATAGGGGAGCGGGAACTAGTGGACAGATAATCACTGTTGGTTGGAGCGGGTCATTGATTGGCCATGGGAATTACAGTGGGGGCTATTGGAAAGACTTAAAGCTTGAATGATAATGTATAATATTGGAATTTTTCTCTGATGAAGTGTTGTATTTTTCCAGGTTGCCCTCAAGCATGACCGTAAAAATTACAATGCCCTTTTGTTATTTGGCCGTGCCTGCCAAGAGCTTGGGAAGTTGGAAGACTCGAAAAAAGCTCTCATGGTAAGTGTCTGTATATTTCTCTTATTGTTCTTGTACTTTTGATATTAATGTTAACAGTTGTTGTCACAGTTATTGTCACAGTTGTTGTCACAGTTATGAATGAAATTCAGAAATAGTTTTTTGTCAGTTAGGGGAAAATGTACAATATCAAAAAGGTGGTCCTGTCTATCCCCTGTCTGTAGACATGCCAAGGAAATTGCCTGATGCATGGCAACTAACCCGCACACACACTTACCGATGATTCATGTATTTCCTTGGTGGGATAGAAGTTGCTGGCTGATACATTATATTTTTGAGAAAATATGTTATTAGTGAGTGGTAAGGTTGTGCTAGCAATGTAGGAGACTTAAAGAAGACTCAAAACCAGTTGAGAGGAATAGATTCTTTGCTCCTGCTTTCAGGTTTTGTTTCTGTCGCTGTGGATAACACCTTACATTTTATTCTTTTTCTTTACATCCATTATCTGTTACCTATAAGCACTTCAGCTTTAACAGTCACTCCTTTTGCACCCCACATTAAATTTCCAAAAAGTAATTTTACCTTATATATTTGTGTTGTTGCCCATTCGTTTGTAACATCGGTGTTTCATTATTATACACTAGTGTGCTCAAGTTTCAGTTGTTGGTCTAGCAAACCTTTGATGATAGTATCAAAGAATTAATATTTCAGTGTTGTTTACTGTTCTTATTGTTTGAAAGGAATTTTGTACAGAGTTTGTCTCATCATCCCTTGTATGTTTTTCCAGATGGCAACTCAAGTAGACCCTGAAAGTCCTGTGGCTTGGCAAGGACTTGCAGTACTTTGTGATAAAAAGCCAGATATCACCACTCGAGATGAGGCTATCACTATTTATACTAGACTTACAGACATTATAAAAAAGTGAGTTGCTATGTAATCTTTGATTAATTGGTAACCGTCAAAGGAGAGGTGAAATGAGATGAAGTGAATATTTTGCAAGATTGTTGGATGTGAATGTGAATAGGGTGGCAGATGTGTGAGGTTGGGGAGAGGTGACGTAAGGAGTGGGAGATTCATAGCAGATGTTTAGGTGGAAAGAGAGGTGTTCAAAGCTTTTTATAAGAAGTGTGGTAAAGCATCTGAGGTGGATGGCATTCAGTCGAATTTCTTAAGAACGGTGGTAGAATTGCTGTTGTTTGGTTAATCATGACTCAGTGAATGTCTTGCCAACACTGCCACAGTCTTCTTACTTGTGGTTACAATGCAAGCGGAAAGTCTGTTTTGGTGAGGTTGTATCATTGGTATACAATCTCTTCAAAGAACTTTTTGCTTCAAAGGAGTCTATATTACCAGTACTATCCGCCTAGGTATTGGGAGGGTTAGTGACATCTGCTTTGTGAGCCAGCACTCCAGTGGTTGTCAAGTTGCACTCCTCTGACCCAGGTAGCTGTCTTTTCTTTCTGGCTCACTAACATGTGGACTACTGGCATTCTGTCTACAAACAAACAATCTCTCATTCTCATATATAACACTTGACAACACTTAACTCACACAACTCATTTTTCTTAACTCTAGATTTTCCTGCAGTGAGCACAGTGTGCTAGCCCTTTTGGCAAAATTGTAGGAACAGTAGATAGAGGTAATAGGTAAGAACATTTTGGCAGGAGCATTAGGTAGAAATAGTTGGTAGAAGTAGTTAGTAGGAGCATTAGGTAAAAGTAGTCTGTAGGAACAATAGGTGGGAGCCTCAGCAAACACCACTAGAGTTGCCCTTTGCTAGTGACCTGTTAAGGGTGAGGCATTAAAGGCTAGAAAGTGGCACTGGAGTTCACTAGTTATGGAGACTCTATTCCCTCAGCTACCCCTTTGAGGGAATTTCATTTGGAACAGGCATCAGAGATATAGGTAGATGGATTGTAATACTGATTGTAATACAGAAACCACAGCTCCTTATCCATAACCAGGCCCCACAGACCTTTCCATGGTTTATCTTAGCTGCCTCACATGCCTTGGTTTAGTCTAGTGACAGCAGTTCAACTCCAGTATACCACATCATTCCAATTCACTCCATCCCATGCATGCTTTTCACCTTTCTGCATTTTCAGGCCCCTGTTCACTCAAAATCTTTTTTACCCTATCCTTGTATCTCCAGTTTTGTCTTCCCCTTCTTTGTATTTTCATACATATTTGCCACTTGTGGATTGGAGATGGAAGGATGAAGTGAAAAAGTTTTTGAGCGATTGGGGCCTGAACATGCAGGAGGGTGAAAGGTGTGCACTGGAGAGAGTGAATTGGAATGATGTGTTATACTGGGTTTGAAGTGCTGTCAATGGAACTGAACCAGGGAATGTGAAGCATTCAGGGTAAACCATGGAAAGATCTGTGGGGTCTGGTTGTGGATAGGGAGCTGTGGTTTCAGTGCATTATACATGACGCTGGATGTGGCCTTTGTTCATCTGTTCCTAGCACTACCTTGCTAACGTGGGAAATGGTTATCAAGTGTGATGAAATATAACGTAGATATCATATAACATAGATATGTAATATCATATAATTACAGTATGATATGTAAATATAAAGGATGGAGTGAAATTTTTTTTTTGAGCTAATGGGGCCTGAATATGCAGGAGGGTGAAAGATGTGCACTGGAGAGAGTCAATTGGAATGATGTGATGTACAGTGGTTAAAGTGCTATCAATGGACAGAACTAGGGCATATGAAGAGGCCAGGATAAACCATAGACAGGTCTGTGGGGTCTGATTGTGGATAGGGAGCTGTGGTTTTGTTGCATTACTAATGATAGCTGGAGATTGGATGTGAAAATAAAGCCATTCTTCTGTTTCTGGCACTACCTCACAGGAAATGGTGATCAAGTATGAAAAAAATAGATATAAATGATATAGATATCTGTACATAACCTCATTGATTAACCCAAAAAGCTTAGGTGTTTCTTGGATAATGTGGAACATCATAGAGACAGTGCAGTTGATTTTGTATCTCATGTTCTAATTTTCATTAGCTTTGTATTTAGGTAACCTCTTATAACTGTATTGCCTGTGTTTCTAGATAAGTATAACTTAAAAATGGAGAAGCAGAAGATGTAGAGATAACCAGTATACCTTTAGACTTCTGTATGATTTGTGTACCTTTTAGATAAGCAAGGTCGATGATATTACCAGTGATGTATCAGTTTACTTGAGACAAGCTTAAAAACTTCCAGCATTTTTTTTAATGATTGTAAGTCTTCTCTTTGCAATGAACTTGTATGCATTTACTCTGACAGTGATGATGAGAAGGTAGATAGTGTATATCGGAAATTGGCCACACTACAGTTAGAAAAGGAAGAGCCTGTAGTTGCTGCTGCTACATTGCGAATACTTGTAGACAGACTGACAGATCAGAACAAAGTTATGGATGCTTGGCGAAGTATTGCTCAGACCCTCTCAGGAGTTAAGGACTTACCAGATGAAGTCACACCGAAGGTAAATGATTTTATTCTGTTCTTTTATTTTTTATTTTTTTTTCATACTATTTGCCATCTCCTGTGTTAGCAAGGCAGCGATAAGAACAGAGGACTGACCCTTTGAGGGAAATCCTCACTTGGCCCCCTTCTCTGTTCCTTCTTTTGGAAAATCAAAAACGAGAGGGAAGGATTTCCAGCCCCCCGCTCCCTCCCTTTAGTCGCCTTATACAACACACAGGGAATATGTGGGAAGTATTCTTTCTCCCCTTTCTCCCCTATCCCCTATCCCCTATCCTGAAAATAAGTGATTAGCCCAAAACTGAGGTGGCCTTTTATGTTAGAGTTTTAAATTAAGCTCATGATGATAAATCTGAGGTTATTTACCATACTTAAAGGCAGTTTCTGATCATAGCTCACTAGAATGATAACTGATTGGATACAAATTGTAGGGAAGGGATTTTGTGTAACAAATCTGGTAAATTATAGAAATGAAAGTGAACTACTGAAATTTAGAATTTATAGGGCCGATGATTCATAATTTTCTTCAGGATAATGGATGTGGTTTTAGGAATCAGATTTAATAGACATCAGTAATGGACTTCAAGAAGTATAGGCAGTTTAACCATCTAATGCAAAAGTGTGTGATGTTTAAGTGCAGGCAGTAGCAACAGGTGGGTAACTAGGTCTTCTCTGGATAAGCTATGCCCATCCCTCTGGCATAGGGAACTGTTGCCTTTGTGTAAGCTTTGCTTACACTTTTGACACGTGAATCCCACACCATCCCCCAAATTGAATTTGGCATCATCATATTTATTCCTCGATTTCTGTTTTTTTTTATATAATCGGGAGCCACAGTGATATGTAAAAGAAGGTAATGGTAAGGATTTAATTTATTGCCATGGTGTTCAGTATGAGGTAATGGTAAGGATTCATTTGATACCACAGTGGAATCCAGTATGCATGAAAATTAGTTCTGAAAATGGTTATCTCTAAGAGACTTTTTTTTTATTTTAGATTCTCTGGACAAGCTGCAATTGTACAGTATAGAGTGATTTTTGTTTGAGCATCTCATATGAAGAGGTGACCATATCCATGTTGGCATGGTTAAGAGAGGGAAGCAGCAGGTTTACAACATAACCCAGACTTTAACTTGTTATCAGTTTCATTTATTTTGGAGATGTTATAAAGATTGTGTTGGGCATTGTTTTTGTCAAATCAGGTTGGTGCACGCCAAGAATTGGGCATAGTATTCTTGGATATCTCAGCAGCTAACTCATGTCATGAATACTTTTTTATGATAGTCTGTGCCATTTGTCTGATGTTGGGTTACTGGGGTCAGATTACACTAGTTTTTAAACCTAAAGTAAGCATTAGAGTCTTATAACTCACATTAATCATATTGCTTTTGATTTCCCTATCACTTTGGCAAGATACCTTTTGAGGGCTGGATGAACTTGGTACATGAGCTTAGAGTGTCCCATCCAGTTTAGGCATGAGTGAGAGGAGCCCACTGTCTTTGGCTCAGCATTTGAATGCCTTAATCAGTAAACCGTGATTACTTATGTCTCCTGAATGCAGTGTCTTTTTTTCATCTCAGCTACAAGAGGCTTTGGAGCACATCCTTAATGATTCTGTTTTGGGAGACAATGAAGGCAACTACCATACGTATCTCCAGCTCTTATACCGTACAAAACAGATGGCTAAGCTTGTGACAGCAGCAGAGACAATGTCAAATATTTTCTATTCAAGTTACCCATTGGAATGGATTTGCAGAGTGTATGTAGAAATGACTGCAGATCCCAAGGATGGAGATGGTTAGTGATCATGATTTTTATAATCTTACTTTTTTCTGTTAATGAGAGAAATTGCTAGTCTGTACTATATGTTTGTCTGTCTAGAATTTGTACTTCATCTCTTGTATATTTATACATTTTTTTCATGAATATACTGAAATGCATTCAGCAGAAGGTACTGTAATAATTTATTCTAGTATATTGCATCAATTACCATGTGCTAAGATAAATCAGCAAGTTGCAGTGTGACACAGTGATGGTCTTGGTGGTAGTGACTAAAGTGAGGTGGTACAGCAGTCCCTGCCAACCAAAGAGCTATATTCCTGGAAGACTCTGTTGGGGAGGATTTAGGGGGGTGATCCTTGGGAGACATACCTAATCTCTCACGAATAATAATTTAAGCTTAGAAATTAGCCTGTCACACTTCAAATGCATGTTTGTTTTGTAAAAGGGCAAAGACATACACCAAGTCTTCTGCTTACAAACATCCAGACATATAAATGAACCTTCATATATGGAAGTTATGCTTTATATTAGGAATTTTTAACTATAAAATCTCTGCCTGCCCTGCCACCAACACCATCACATGAAATATTTCATTTCTATGTTTTTACCCTGAAGTAGAATATCATCATGTACAAGATATCAATATTTTTTCTTACATATTTGCCATTTTCTGCTTCAGCAAGGTAGCATCAAGAACAGAGAACTGAGCCTTTGAGAGAAAATCCTCACTTAGCCCCCTTCTCTGTTCCTTCTTTTGGAAAAGCAAACTGTTTCTCATGTTAGCTAGGTTGTGCTTGGATCATACGAAGAAAGGACATATTCTCTTACATCCATTCTGCAACTGTCATGTGTAGTGCACAGAAACCACAGCACCCTATCCACAACCAAGCCTCACAGACCTTTCCATGTTTGCATGTGAAATGTCTCGGGTAAACCATGGAAAGGTCTGTGAGGCGTAGATGTGGATAGGGAGCTCTGGTTTCGGTGCATTACACATGACAGCTAGAGACTGCGTGTGAACAAATGTGGCCTTTTTTGTCTATTTCCTGGCACTAACTTGCTGAAGCAGTGGTTAATGATGCTGTTTCCTGTGGGATGGGGTAGTGACAGGAAGGGATGAAAGCAAGTATGAATATGTACATATTTGTATATGTATGTGTATGTATATGTTGATTTATATTTATTATACATAGTCGCTGTCTCCAGTGTTAGAGGTAGCGCAAGGAAACAGATGAAAGAATGGCTCAACCCACCCACATACACATGTATATACATAAACGCCCACACACACACACACATACATACCTATATATTTCAACGTATACATACATATACATACACAGACATAAACATATATACACATGTACATATTCATACTTGCTGCCTTCATCCATTCCCATCGCCACCCTGCCACACATGAAAAACAGCACCCCCTCTTTCCCCTGTGCACGCAAAGTAGCGTTAGGAAAAGACAACAATGGCCATATTCGTTCACTCTCAGTTTTTAGCTGTCATGTGTAATGCACCCAAGCCACAGTTCCTTTTCTACATCCAGGCCCCACAAACCTTTCCATGGTTTACCCTAGATGCTTCACATGCCCTGGTTCAGTCCACTGACAGCACAACAACCCTGGTATACCACATCATTCCAACTGACCCTATTCCTTGCATGCCTCTCATCCTCCTGTATGTTCAGGCCCCGATCGCTCAAAATCTTTTTCACTCCATCCTTCAACCTGGTCAACCATCCTTCAATTTGGTCTCCCACTTCTTCTTCCCTCAACCTCTGACACATATATCCTCTTTGTCAGTCTTTCCTCACTCATTCTCTCCATTTGTCCACACCATTTCAATACACCCTCTTCTGCTCTCTCAACCACACTCTTTTTATTACCACACATCTCTCTTTCCCTTTTTCATTACTTATTATATCAAACCACCTCACACACCTATTGTCCTCAAACATTTCATTTCGAACACATCCACCCTCCTGCGCACAACTGTATCTATAGCTCATGCCATGCAATCATATAACATTGTTGGACCGCTATTCCTTCAAACATACCCATTTTTGCCCTCCGAGATAACGTTCTCGCCTTCCACACATTCTTCAATGCTCTCAGAACCTTGGTTCCCTCTCCCACCCTGTGACTCACTTCTGCTTCCATGGTTCCATCCGTTGCTAAGTCCACTCCCAGATATCTAAAACACTTTACTTCCTCCAGTTTTTCTCCATTTAAACTTACCTCCCAATAAAATTGTCCCTCTACCCTATTGAACCTAACCTTGCTCTTATTCACATTTACTCTCAACTTCCTTCTTTTGCACACTTTACCAAACTTAGTCACCAACTTCTGCAGTTTCTCGCCCAAATCAACCACCAGCTCTCTATCATCAGCAAATAACTGACTCACTTCCCAGCCCTCTCATCCAGAACAGACAGCATACTTGTCCCTCTCCTAAAACTCTTGCATTCACCTCCCTAACCAACCCACCCACAAACAAATTTAACAACCATGGAGACATCACGCACCCCTACCGCAAACCAACATTCACTGGGAACCAATCACTTTCCTCTCCTCCTACTCGCATGTATGCCTTACATCCTTGGTAAAAACTTCACTGCTTCTAGCAACTTACTTTCCATGCCATATACTCTTAAAACCTTCCTCAAAGCATCTCATTCCACCCTATTATATGCCTTCTCCAGATCCATAAATGCTATATACAAATCCATCTGTTTTTCTAAGTATTTCTCACTCACATTCTTCAAAGCAAACACCTGATCCATACATCCTCTACCTCTTCTGAAACCACACTGCTCTTCCCCAATCTGATGCTCTGTACATGCCTTCACCCTCTTAATCAATATCCTCCTATATAATTTCCCAGAAATACTCAATAAACTTATACCTCTGTAATTTGAGCACTCACTTTGTCCCCTTGGCCTTTGTACAATGGCACTATGCAAGCATGCCGCCAATCCTCAGGCACCTCACCAATAATCATACATGCATTAAATAACCATACCAACCAGTCAACAATACAGTCACCCCCTTTGTTTTATAAATTCCACTGCAATACCATCCAAACCCGCAGCCTTGCCGGCTTTCATCTTCCGCAAAGCTTTTGCTACCTCTTCTCTGTTTACCAAATCATTTTCACTAACCCTCTCACTTTGCACACCACCTCGACCAAAACACCCTATATCTGCCACTCTATCATCAAACACATTCAACAA
>JAUUDZ010001676.1:0-11924 GCA_032361705.1 Panulirus versicolor | reverse complement strand
GAGGGTGAAAGTCGTGCAAGGAACTTGTCCTTCAACCCTATTGAGCCTGATAACCTTGTTCTTATTCACATTTACTCTCTACTTTCTTCTTTTACACACCTTACCAAACTCAGTCACCAATTTCTGCAGTTTCTCACCCGAATCAGCCACCAGTGCTGTATCATTAGCAAACAACAACTGACTCACTTCCCAGGTCCTCTCATCCACAACAGACTGCATACTTTTCCTTCTCTCCAAAACTCCTGCATTCACCTCCCGAACAACCCCATCCATAAACAGATGAAACAGCCATGGAGACATCACGCACCCCCTGCCGCAAATCGCCATTCACTGGGAACTAATCACTTTCCTTTCTTCCTACTCATACACATGCCTTACATCCTTGTTAAAAACTTTTCACTGCTTCTAGCAACGTATCTCCCACACCATATACTCTTAATACCTTTCACAAAGCATCTCTATTAACTGTATTATATGCCTTCTCCAGATCCATAAATGCTACATAGAAATACATCTGTTTTTCTAAGTATTCCTCACATACATTCTTCAAAGCAAACACTTGACCCACACATCCTCTACCACTTCTGAAACCACGCTGCACTTCCCCAATAATTACATAGTGATATAGCTCAGAGCGAATTCATATAGGTGACAAAGGACTAACTAAAAAGATAAAGGTGAGATGATGTGGGCATGCGAGACAGGAGTCTCGTGGCGCTAGTGAAAGTGAAAGTGTGGGTCGAGTCTCGTAGGAGAGATGTGTCATTGCCTGGTTTCGTGGTGCATAAGTAATGGCATGGCAAGTTGCTGAAGTTGTGCAGCAGAAGGGGGAGAGCCCTTGTAACTTTGCCGCCGATGTGGTAGACTGTAGGCGGTAGGGGTTCCCATATTCTGGAGAGAATGCAGAGGTTGCTAGAGTTGAGTTGAGCTGCGGGAGAGGAGGTGTAGTCGGGATTCTGTAGGAACTGCGGTAGAACTTGGCGTCAACGACGTCCGACGGATTCTCATTCGCAGAGGGAGTCAAATTTATCATGAATGTTGCTACTAACGATGGAGACGCCCCGTTGTCTCTAGGATCCTAGAATTACGGGTATATCTTATATATCAAGTCTCGGCCACTCCGATAACTTTCATTGTGCAAGCTTATCACCAAAGTTCATCATAGAAGGACCCCAGAGAATTACAGTAAAACGTTGATGGAAGACAAGACTCGGATGAACCTCCCTTACTGAGGGTTGCTGTCGTCTACCTGCCTGGGGCCTTGGCCCATGACCTGCTTATATAATATGAGGTTCTGAGAGGTCAGTGTCAGTCGCCCGACGAGAACTACATTGGACCAATTGTTTAATGCTGACTGTGAGGGATTTCATGACAACATCAGGTTGATGACAGGGAGCGTGTTTAATGACTCTGGGAAATGGTACTACACACATCAGAAAAGAAATATGTATTACATAACATATCATCGGAGAACCTGTAGTAAGTTTCACACCAGGCAAGAAACACATTTATAAATCACATATCCGAAGGAAAATTAAAACTACGTTATAACCTGGAAAAAGAAAGAATATGAAAAACAACTGTAAAATTCATCACGTACAAATAAAAGATATTTTCCGAGGGATGACATTCACTAAGTTTGACTGCCACAATTCTACTACTTTATAGTAACCAATTTGGCATGGGAAAACAACCAAAATCATGTCTGTCCCGTATGAAAGGACTCCCCCTTCCTCCCTCCCCACACATTCACTTATTCGCTGTTTTCCGTGTTAGCAAAATAGCGCCAGAAGCAGACAAAGTATTTTGCCTTATTCATTCGCATACATACATTCTCTAGCCATCATGTGTATTACACCTAAACCACAGCCTCTTTCCACAACGAGGTCCCAGAAACCTTTCATGGGTTCTCTCCAACCACAGTATAAGCACTGACTCAGTCCATTGACTGTATTTCGCCCATGCACATCACATCGTTCCAGTTCACTCTATTCTGTACACGTCTATTACCCTCCAATCGGTTTAGGCCCCGAGTAATTCAAATCCTTGTCCCCTCCAAACTCAATCTCCAGTTCGGTCTCCTCCTTCTCCTTGTCCCCTTCATTTCTGACACATGTATATCCTCTTTGTCAAACTTAACTCACTCATTCTCTCCATATGTCCAAACCATTCCAACACACCCTTTTTAGCTCTCTTAGCTATATTCTTCTTATTCCACACTTTCTTTTATCTTCTCATTTCTTGATCAACCCTCCTCACACGTCATACTCTCCTCAAACATTTCATTTCCAACACTTTCACCTTCTTCGGTACATTTTCAACTGTAGTCCGTTCATAGCACCAATACAAACGCCACTGGGACAACTAGACCTTCAAACACCCAGCATCTCTGCACTCTCAGACAGTGACTTTTCCATCCATTCTTCAGTGCTCTCAGGAACTCTGCACCTTCACTTATCCTCTGACTCACTTCAGCTCCAATGGTTCCATTCGCCGCCATGTCCACATACAGGTATATAGTACACTTCACTTCCTTCACGCTTTCTCCATTCAAAGTCACACCCTAACCAACCTGTCCCTTTATCTTCCTAAGCCTAATAACCTTTCTTTTATTCACATTTACTCCCAACTTTCTCTTTCGTACACTTTCCCAAATTCAAGTACCATAAGCAGTTTTTCTCTCGATTCTACCACAAGCACAGTATTATCAACAAACATATACTCACCCTACTCTCTGCCTACTCGCAGTCACGCCTAACTCTCTTGACAAAAACCCCTCACTGCTTTTAATAGCTATCATAGCTATCACATGCCATCCCAGACCCAGATATGCCATATACAATACACAATACTTTCTGTTTCTCTCAGTATTTCTCACACAAATTCTTCATAGCAAGCACCTTTTTCATGCATCCTTTGCCATTTCTATAGCCACTTTGGTCTTCCCCAATTTGATTCCACGTGCATGCTGCCACCGTCTCAATCACAGCTGTTCCATACAACTTGCCAGGCACAAACAGCAAAGTACATCGAATATCTATATTTTCCACCCTTCGCTATAAAGGCATTTTGTCATTCCTCAGGCACATCACCATGATCAATATGTACTCTGAAAATCCTAATCAACCAATCAACAACACTGTCATCTCCTTAAGATCTTAAGGAATTCTACCGCAATATCATCCACTCTAGCCGCTTTGCCACATTTCATTTTACACCACCTCTTTTCTTTTCGCCAAACTGCTTGCCATTACTCTCCCACTTCGCAAACCTCCCCGACATATACATCCCCACATCTACCACCCTATCATCAAATATATTCAACAGTTCCTCAGAATATTCCATCCTTCTTTACCTCATCACTACCTGCTACCGCTTCCCATTTGCCCCATCCATTGATGTTCCCATTTGTTCTGTTGTTTTCCTAAAACTATCAGCCTTCAAAAACATCTTATTTCCTCTGAATTTTGTTCATGATTGTTCGCCCTAACTCTAATTTGCCCTCTTATTCATCCCACAAAATTTCCCTTTTCACTAATGCAGCATTATTTAGCACATCCCCTAATCATCTGTATTCCTTCCCTATAAGTAATACCTATACACCTCTATTCTCTTTCACTAGGAATTTTACGTTTTCATCCCACCACTCACTACCCTTTATAACCTGATCACCTACCATCTTATGCACTTCTTCCCTGAACACACTTTGCTCCTCACTTTCTGTCTATTGGCTTCTTTTACTTTAACCCTCCACCATTCTCAACTTAATCTTTCCAGGTAACCGTACTTACAAGCATCTTTTCCAAACTCACCCATTTTCGTCACCCTCTGCTCACATCATTTTCTCTTTTCATGAACCCTCTAAGAATCCTCACCCTCGCCTCCACCAAAAGGCGGTCATACATCCCACTAGCTACCCCTTTAGTAGCACAATCACATCTAAGAGTCTTTCTTTTGCACGCCTATTAATTGATACGTAATCCAATAATTCCCCGCTTTCCATCTTTCCTATTCGCCCAAGTACGCTGATGTATGCCTCTCTTTTTTAAGTCATGTAATCACATTCACTTGTCCTATTTCAGTACACACCTCCGCGTTAGTTCACCATCTCCATTCACATCATTGTGAATGCGCTCCATTTATTATACCCTTAACTTCCACATAACATATTTTTGCATTCAAATCCATCATTAACACTCGGTGCCTTGTATCAAAACTACTGACACAAGCAGCTTCTCCCAGATCATTCACCTTTCTTTCTCAGTCCTCTTGATTTCAGAAGCATGAGCAATATTGATCATTTACTTCTCGTAACCCAATGTATTTTCACCCACATCAGTCTGGGGCTCACTTCCTTACACTCTTCCACACATTCCTTCAAGTCCTCCATCAGCAGATATTTCACCACTTCCTTGACTGTCGCCCTAACACTAACCCCTGACTTTACCCATAAGGCATTTCCAAACCACAAGGAGGTTCATAAGGGTTCCATAGGTCTTTTTCTAGATATGACACTTAAAGATAGTAAAGATTCAAGATGAAGGACAGGCGAGAAATTGGAAGAGATTACCAGTTTCGCTGTTCGAGAGGAGGTATCATAATGGTCACTCCTTTTGTAACTGGTTTCGATACATAGATTGTGCGAAGAAGCACCCATGCAAGTGCCACAAGTCCAAGCTTTATTGAGAGGGTTGTATGCAAACAGCTCACGAGAGTATTGTCAACAGGGAGAGGAGAGCAATATTTCGAGAGCATTTCGAGCAGACAGTGAGGGAGGGGTGGAGAGAGATGATGCTTGGAGAATTAATGAGAGGTAAGGCTTTTGATTCCACTTTGGCTTATAAAGAAGCGAAGGAGGGACCATCCAAAATATGTGAGTAGTGTTCCATACCTGAACGAAATATAACACCTGTTTATACGAAGCAGCTGCTGACAAGAAAAGTTACAGCACCAACAGGATTGAGAAACAGATTTTCTATTATGGGTGGTTTTCTGAATAGCGTGGAGGATATAGTAGTTGTGTCCAAGATGTTTATGTTACCGCAGCAGTGAAATTTGGTTTCTGAAACTGAACAAAAGGAAAGGTGGCGTTCAGAAAGATACATACGCAGGTATTTCGTTGTAGCACTATTGAATATGATTAGATTACTGCTTCCCATTCTAAGATAATGCAAAGATTTAAAATGGAAAAAAAAATTTATGGTCTAAAACATTCTTTCCCAGATGCGACGGGCATCAGATCAGAAATTAGTGAAAACATTTAAGAAGCATCTGGTAGAAGATGAGATGGAGTAAACCATTCCAGTTGAGGAAACCCCGCCATACAGTCGGCACACCTTGAAGCTGCACAGGGATGATTGCTGGGCTTTTCCTAAGGTGCCAAATCTGTCGCTTTAATGGGTATAAGGTATGGGTGTACTCATTTAGAAATAACAGAGATAAGATTATGATAAAAAAAAAAAACCATAAGGGTAAAAGGAGGTCGAATATTTCAGAGAACTGGCTTCAATGATCAATAACTCGGGTAGGGTATTCAAGGATTTGTTTTGGATCGTTAAGGATGGAGAAAGAAAGGGCCTCAACTTCACTGGATCATTTCGAGTAGAACCTAAGCATTTCTTGTGGTGTGTATTTCAGTCCCCAGCCATCAAAGATTGGTCGGATGTGAAGAGAGCAATGCCTCATAGTCAAACAGAGAGGAGAATTTTGAAGCTAGATGGCTACAAGGCTGGAAGACTCAAGATTGAAAAGATGGGTAATAAGATTTTCAGTTGCGCTGAGCACAAACACCGACCATAAAGCAGTAACGATGGTAGTCTTTGTAGTTGGAGATTTGATACCGAAGGGAAACAGCCTGGGACAGCTGGACCTCAGAGACAAGATCAAAAGAAAGACGTCCTCAAGGAATCTCGAACTACGACTGATTCTCTCAAGTGTTATATTTACGTCCTCCAGGTGTATTAGGAGACAAGTGATTGTCACAAGTGTTACAAGTACGTCTTATAGCTGTATTGCAAGACAGCTGTTAGTACTAAGTAATACATATGCATCCTAAATTTGTATTGCTATCACCTCCCACACAGACGTATACAGCACCAACGTCTTCGCCAGGATCCTGTCAACATTACTTAGTTCCAATGTTCTGAGAAGTTCCAGTCTTGCTAAGGCCTCATGTCATTCACGTCTTCTCATGTTATTCACTCTTCCTCTTAACACACGTAGAAACACACCCTAACACTACCCAAAAATAGTTCATTTTCAATCACAAAGAAAACGCACACACATACAGAAACCTACACACATATGTACACAAATGAACAAACACTGACAAACAAACACAAATCAACAAATTCTCAAACGCTAACACACAAAGTAACAAACACTTATGAATACAAACACACTCATACCAACAAACATAATCACAAAAACTGTCACACACATACACTCGGACAGAAGATCGTATCATCCTGATCCCCAGCGGAGAATCCACTACCCTTCCTTTGTGTCCAAATGTGTTCAGTGGCATTTGCGTGAAAAATTTCAGGCATTGCTTTCCCGTGATCTTTAGTTGCATTTCTCGTCTCTATTAAGGTCAAAGAAAGATATCGTGTGTTTCGCTCTCTGCTGGACCGGAGAAAACGTTTGAGCGGAGATGAAGTGACATCTGAACGGTATAATTACTTCCCAAGGCCGACTTGAATTTCATCATTACTAAATCTTTATGATTTTATATTGGTATGTAATCCGAAGCTGACCTGCTGGTATTCATGTTGACCTGACCTGACTTCTAGTGGCATCTGGGCCAAGGGTCCACAAGCTTGTACGGTAGGTCAGGAGGCTTTCTTCCCTAACCATCTACTCAAGCCCACACCATCACTCGCTCTTCACCGTAATTTGGCTTTCACCTTCACCTATTTTTCATCATCACCTGGTCAGTCGCATTAGCCCTCACCATCACCTGAATCTAAACATCACCTGGCCCTCACCATCACTTGGCTCATACCATCACCTGGTCACCACCATTAACTGACTTTCACCATCACTTAGCCCTCACCTTCACCTGCTCCTTACCTGCTTCTAGGTCACATCATCAACTAATTGTCACCATTAGCTAGTCCTTTCCATAATCTGGCGCGTAGAATCGCCTAACCCTCACCATCACCTGTCCCTCATTATCACCTGCCCTTACCATCACCTGTCCCTCATTATCACCTGCCCTTACCATCACCTGTCCCTCATTATTACCTGCCCTTACCATCACCTAGCCCTCATCATCAACTGGACCTAATCTGTCTTCTCACCATCGTCTGTTCCTCACCTTCACCTGTCCTTCTCACTATCACATGGCCCTCACTATCACCTGGCTCTCACCGTCATCTGGCCCTCACTATCATGTAGCCCTCTCTAGCGGACGAGAGCTGACACACAATAAGAAACCAACGGACGGCAACTGACGTAAGTATACAACCAAAGGATGGTAACTGGGACAAAGTATCCAACTAATGGATGGTAACTGACGCACAAGTATAGAGCAACCGGACAGGCACGCAGCATCCGACAAACAGACTGCAACTGGCACAGAGTATCCAACCAACGGATGGCAACTGACACACAGTGTGAAAAGAACAGACGACAACCGTCACAGAATATGCAACCAACAGACGGCAACCGTCACAGAATATGCAACCAACAGACGGCAACCGTCACAGAATATGCAACCAACAGACGGCAAGTGGTACAGAGTATCCACATGCAACCAACAGACGACAACTGGCACAGAATATCAAACAAGGACATAGGTATGTGCCGCTCCTCCAACTGGATTAATCAGAGTAATTCTTGAATCCCCCATTTTTTTTTCTTTCTTTACAAAGTTTTGAAATTGATTTTTGAAATATCTAATTTTGCTCCCCACATGCATCTTGTATCCTGCAGCTTCATCTGAATGATATTTCCCTGTTTATGTTACGCTAACAAGTAGGTTGAAGCAAACGTCAAATGTTAAGCGACAATTAAGCTGGTGTTCAATATAAAAGTAATTGCATTCATATCTGTATGGAGAGAATTTTCAGTAAATAATTTCCCGTAACATCTACTATTAAACCACCGGCAATTGCATGCATTACTTTCGGTCTGACATATCGTCACCGAGCATCCCTAGACTGTATGATGTACCAGCGGGAGTGTTACGTCCTCTTGCCTGATTTGGTGTCTCCCGATTTCTATCATCTGACTGTATACTTTGCTTTTCTTCCTCTCTTCCTTTGGTCGATCACGTCTGATATTTCAACCCACTTAGATATGCCTTGTCTCTCAGTCTGTTAGCATTCCTAAGTACCTCCTGTTCTGTTTTTGCATCTGAACATGGTGTTTAACGCCCAAGATGTGATAACTCTTATGTACTGACATCAGTATTGGTAATGTTAATTTAGCATCAAAGTTCCTCACAGACCAGATGATAAGTAGTAACCTTATTTACACCGGACAGTAATTAGCACTTTGAAGCACGATATCATATTACCTTGTCCCGATGTTTAGCCATGCCTGAATCGTTCAGACCTGGACTGGATTTTAAGAATATTTCACGTAAATATTTGGAAAAAACAGAAATGACAAAAATATTTTGATGAAGTATTTTCATATTTTCTTTGTGAATTGTTCAGAGGTGGTCATTAAGTTTGGTCGTTGCCACCTTAAAGGAGTTTTATGTCTGGGCAATGATAAGATATTGACTCCATATTCCACTCGTCATTACAGCTAATCTGGTAAGATTATACCAATGGCTGGTTATGATGGGGGATAAAGGGTTAAATGTGTGTGATATATTATTCAAATGAGGAAGCCAGAGACCCTGTGTGGTGAGGAGGAAGGTAAGGGCCCACGTTGTGAAAAACCCAATGGTGTAGGTCCTTGTCGTGTAGACCCTTTTGATGTGGTCCCCTGTGGCGTGGGCTTCTGTGGAGTAGGACCGTGCAGTATGGGCCCTTGTGGTGTGATTAGATATGGAGTGGGCCACTGTTGGTGGACCCCTGTAGCCCATGTAGTGTGGACTGCTATCGGTAAACCCTTGTAGGATGGGCCCCTGTTGGTAGGCCCCTGTCATATGGGCCCTTTTGTGTGGGTTTCAGACTGCATGATGGTGCCGGACCTTAACTGAGACCCACTAGTATAATGCTCTGTCCTCCAAACCCTCCAATATTAGGCACCCATGGTGAACGATGTGCTGGTGAACTGAAGTTGACATAAGCCTAGGAGAGTTCCCAGTATTAGCTAAATGCCTGAAGGAGTCTGATGACTACGTATGCATGGGTATGTGGGTTTCTTCGATGTCAGGAGGAGGAGAAGGCCCCCTGCACCTTTAAAATGTGGGAAGAAGAAGAGGACGAGGAGAAAGATGGCATTCGTCTCCCCCGGGAGAAAGGAACAGACCAATAACGAGGAGGGAGGTCATCAGGGATTCCATCCTCGGCAGCGGATCCCTCATCCCAAAGACCTGCTGATATCTCTTAATTAAAATCCTCAGCCTGGCTAGCTGCTTCCTGAGTCTAGACTTTTCCAAGAAACACTTATAGGAAAGTTTCAGTCGTTTCTAACCAATACTTCAGAACCAGCCTCAGATTTCCCCAGGTAGCTTTTGAAGAGAAGCTTCAGGTAGGCTGACGAGTCACTCTGTAGCAGGAAAAGCTCTAAAGAACATGAACAACCTCACCTTCTATAGAAAATGAATAAACTCATCTTCTACAGAGCATCAACAGCCTCACGCTCTACAGAGTGTACACAACCTTACATCGTACAGAACATGAACAATTTGACGTTCCATAGATCATAAATAACCTCACCTTATAAAGAGCATGAACAACCGTACCTTCTATGGAACATGAACAGCCTTACCTTCAGTAGAATACGAACAACTTGACTTTATACAGAACATTAAAACAACCTGATGTTTAGTGGAACTAACACCAATATCTTGAACATCAACGATGCCATATTTCTGGATTAAGAACCTGGAATGATCCCAGATGTCTGAGTTCAATGCCAGTCTCTCTATAATTACAAGTAGTACGACGTAATGGGTAGTCCAGCAACATGGTTAGGATAGTGTTGCAGCAAGGATGAATTTCCAGAGGAACATCAAATCAAATGGTCTGTTCAAGCCACAGTGAAGAGGACAAACGTATTCTTAACAAACGTAATGACATGATACTTTTCCTGCAAGACCATATAATCTCTATATACACTATTCACATCAGATAACATCCACATATATTGTAGATGAAAACGTGAATATTTGAGTTACAAGACGAGTGATACTATACCCACATCTACAAATGCCCAACGTTTTTCAGAATTTACCATAACCTGTACTGGGGCACGACTTACTGCGCCATAATGACTTCCATTGTAATGATGAATGTCCTTGGTGTACATACGCTACCAACTGCATCGTCGTAGTCTTCCACTCGTCCCGTTACTCCTGCTTCTGGATATCAGATACGGCTTCACTGTCCTCAGACACAATCATGCTTGTAGTTCTCACGTCCTTACACAGTAGGCCCTCTAAATAGACCACACATCTCTGGAATCCATTAGATTTCTTCACCACGACATTCCGTCCGCTCAGAATCTAACGCTACGCTGCTACATCATACGCTCTGGTGATATACCGTACGTTGCGAGTAAAATCAATCATTACACAAATAATGTTCTGTATGCAAAATAGCATCAACTACTCTATCATATGACATTACATCCTCTAGTGACTGTACAACGATCAATAACGCGTAATCTAACAATCTGACATATCAATTCTTAAAGTTTACCAACTTACATATACTTAACATAGTCTATCATCTATCACTTTCCATACGCAGAAAACATAACTTTTTTTGGACAACTCATCACAAGCAAAGATTCACACAAATCTTTGTGGTAAAGACAGAAATTCACAATCACTTGAGGTAATCCTCATTCAACATATGAGGGACCTAATGCCTTTTTCCACAGGTATATACAATTACAACGGCCAAATGCTCGAGTGTGTTGCTGACTTTGTTGCCTCCATTGCACTTGCCCTAAAAAATTCACAGCGTCGGTTAGGATGATGGATATAAGACAACCTATTTATATGGCCTGAAATGGAAAGTGCGTATGGAAAGTGATAAATGATAGACTATGTTAAGTATATGTAAGTTTAAGGGCTTTGTATGATCTGGTTTACGAGCGGTTCTCACATCCTTACGAAGACTCTCATGTCGTTTTCAGCCAATCACATCTTCCCTTACATTACTCCTCAGCCAATCACCTCGAAACTGCCGTCGATCTCTCTCTCTCTCTCTCTCTCTCTCTCTCTCTCTCTCTCTCTCTGATCCACCTGAGCGGTTTTCAACGATGCGTTGATCGTTCACTCCATATTTAGCTAAACACCAAAATTTATCACAAAAATTATGTTAACGTATCTTCCTGTAAGGATGTCGAGAATGACACTTTTACTACACATAAATCATCGCTTATTGCTGCTGATTCCGATGTGATTATCACACGAATGTGCACTTAGGAACTTATTGTGTTTCATTTTCCCCGAGGAATCATAGGATCATATATATTCCCATGTTGCCTTTGTTATCTTTTCCTAGCGCTACCTCGCGCACATGAGGGGGGAGGGGTTTTCATTTCATGTGTGGCGGGGTGGCGACGAGAATGAATAAGGGCAGACAGTATGAATTATGTATATGTGTATATATGCATATGTCTGTGTGTGTATATATATATGTATACGTTGAGATGTATAGGTATATATATGTGCGTGTGCGGACGTGTATATGTATACATGTGTATGTGGGTGGGTTGGGCCGTTCTTGCGTCTGTTTCCTTGCGCTACCTCGCTAACGCACGAAACAGCGACAAAGCAAAATAATAATAAA
>JAUUDZ010001665.1:0-11925 GCA_032361705.1 Panulirus versicolor | reverse complement strand
CCACTATCCTCATATGAAGGCTTCTAGCAGAAAGCCCTGGTTATGATGAGGAACCATCTTCCTGATCCAAACAGAAATATACTCACTCTGCTGATAAATGTTTACACAGGAGCCTGGAAGAACTAACAAATATCATCCTACATAATTTCTGTTCGACCTAGGAAATATTTGAGTCATAAGTGAACATACCACATGAATCCCATAGAAGACATTTTTCATGACTGTAAAAATAGGTTTTCTCCTAAACTGACTTTCTAATTTTCAACAAGATAATTTGACTTTAGATCAATCTAAGTATAAAGAGTATCTTCACTATTTAGTAGATTCTTATACCTAGACACCAAATAAATGAAAAAAAGTGCTTTCCTAATCTGAGGTACTGGCCACCGAGCACTGCTGGAGCTTCACTAAAGGGGATCCTCAGGCATGAGAGTTAGGTACGACAGCTGTTACTGGATTCCATCTGCAAGTGGTTACACCACATGCAAGATGTCAAGTTTGGCAAGACTTTTGCTGACAAAAAGGGGAACGGTTTTGTTGAGTCTCCTCTTGCTCCAAAGAGTCAATCAATTTCCCTGCTCCTCTGTGGAGTTCAGCCTTAAATTGGTGGAGCCCTGTAAGAGGGATCTTGGAGTTGCATAATACATACACATACAGAGCAACTCTAAGGCCAAGATTTTGGCCTCCTACAGCCTATGCCATTCCAGCTACTATGGAAAAAGTATATCCTGGGATGAACTGGCATATGCCAATCAATGTCCTTAAAAGAAAACATGCAATATTTCTCTGCAGAATATCATGGTCACTTTCACTGTTAACTACAAAACTCTTGCTGCTATAGTTCCTTGGATCTGTTTAAAATCAAGGATGTAATCCCATTCCAAAATAAAAAGAAAACATGCAAAAAAGTAATGGTTATGCTGACTGAAGCTGGTGTTATCTTCAGCTACCTTGCTCACCTTCATCCATTCCCATAGCCATCCCGCCATTCCCTGCATCAGCCAGGTAGCACCGGAAAACAGACGAAAAAAGGCCATATCCGATCACACTGTCTCTAGCTGTCATGTGTAATGCACCGAAACCACAGTTCCCTAACCACATCAAGGCCCCACAGACATTTCCATGATTTACCTTCATTTCCATGCTGTGATGTCACAGACCTAGATGGGATGCTGTGTGGCTGAGTTTTGTGAACAAGCATCAATCAGTTTCTTATGTTTTATGATGGTCAAAGTGGGGTGAATCTTTATAGATATAACTTATTTTTTGGGTGTAAATGGTGTTTTCAATCTCCATCAAATACTCTCTCAGATGCTTTACATGGTTCTGTCTGTCAATGAGAATGAAGAACGTGTGGATATGGGTTACCTTATTGTATAAACAGTGGATGATAAAAAGAATTACCACAAGTGCATTACTAGACAGTCAGAAGCAGAGAGATAACGTTAGATATATAAGCAGGAATGTTACAAACTCTGAAAACCAGTTAAAAAGCTAATGAATGTGTGGTATAATGTAGAAGTGGTTTACAATCTATACTGGAAAAAGTCACACCTTCATCCATCCCAAGATAGTGCTTCCTTGGGTGATCAAGTCCAGTATCTCTAACACCTGAATACTATGTCCTTCAGCAAATATACACCTAATACTAATCCAAAATAAAATACATTACATCTTTATTATAAAATCTCAACACTTCTATACTTTTCATACTAAAAAACTAACCTGGAGTAATCCCCATAGCATGAATTCCATACATATGGAAATCATGAACTGAATAGGATGATGGGATGGTAGGAAGAGGCCTTGTCCCAATCCCACTAAGTCCACCCATGACAATGGAACCTGACTTCACATGACGCCTCATCTGGAAACATGCTCTGTGAGCAAAAAATACCAGCATTTGTAAATTCTCTATAAAACTAGCAGAGCCAATTTATTCATACTAATCAAAATCTTCACACTAAAGAATGATGACACACACACATACACATATACAACCAAAAAAAAGTGTATTTTTTCTTGTTGGTGCAAAAAGTACAAGAGATGGGATCCCATGAGTGTAAAACTCTCTGCCCATAATGTACAAATAGCTAATTATAAAAAAACACATAAGAGAATGGGCAATGTGAATGTAAAACTCTCTCCCCATAACATACAAGTAGCAATCACAGATCAAGAAAGAAACTGCTGGAACCTGAGTGTTAAACAGATTTGGGAGCTGACATTGTCCTTAACCTATCACCAAAGTCCTACCCTAAGAGAACAGTTAAGGTGAACAACAGCTTGCTGGTAAATATCAAAATTGCATTCAAGTTCACAGACAGGGAAATAATCAGCAAGCAGTTCACATCCTACACAACACAAGCAAAAAGTGGAATATGCTTCTCAAGTTTGGTCACCATACTTAAACACAAAAATCTAACAGAGAAGGTCCTGAGGAGAGGAACGAAGATGACACCAAAATTAAGAGAGAGGCTTGATACCTTAAAGTTGCCCACCATGGAAAAGAGAAGAAAGTAGGATGACCTGATCACAACCTTTTATCTTTTAAAAAGTAGGATGACCTGATCACAACCTTTTATTTTTCAAAACGGATTGGTGATGTAAACAGTGGGCAGTTCTTTGAGATATACAATGATAAAACAACTATTAGACATACCATGACATTGAAAAAGCAAATTGTTGAAAAAATATGTGATGAGGTACTTTTGTATATAAGAGTTGTACATGAATGAAATAAAATGAATGATGATGCGGTTAATGCCATGACAGACTTCTCTAAGATGAAGTATGGCAAAGTGGATGGGATTGCACTTTAATTTCCTAAGAGGGGGAATGTGTTGTTGAGTATCTAGCTAGGATTCAATGCATGTATGGATCATGGTGAGGTGCCTGAGGATTGGCAGAATGCCTGTATAGTGCCAATGTATAGAGACCAGGGGTACAAAAGTGAATGTTTGAATTACAGAGGTAAAAGTTTGTGAGTCTGGTAAGGTGTATGGGAGTCTGGTGATTGAGAAGGTGGTTGTAGGCACAGATCATCAAACTGGTGAGGAACAAAGTGGTTCAAATGAGGAAAAGGATGTTTGGATTAGAAATTTGTGTTGAAAAATTTGTGAGAAATACTTTGAGAAACAAAAACATCTGTATGTGGCATTGATGGATGTGGAGCAGGCATTTGATACAGCTGATAAAGATGCTTTGTGAAAAGTATTATGAACATATGGTGTGGGAGAAGAGATGTCAGAAGTAGAGGAGTTTTAATAAGAGAGTAAGGCTTGTGTACAAGTAGAGAGCAGGGTGAGTGGTTCCAGGTGAAGGTGGGGCTGTGGAAATAATCCTAGCACATGTCCTCATACTCCTTCTTTTAGGCTTCCAGTGATTCAATGGTCACAACCTCTGCCACAATATCATGTAAACCATGGTGTGCCTGAATCCTCTTGAATATGCCAAGAGTAATTCTATGACACTCTCAGGCATCTTCTGACTTCTCAGAGTGAGAACTGTGTATCTTCTTCACTTTGGCTGTAAAGATGTCTGCCAACAAATGAATACTGCTCTTGCATTGAGGAGTAACCCACGTCATCAAAATGCATCAACCTACAATGTATGCAAATTCTGACCTCAAAAGCAATGAAAAGCAAGTTCATAAGCATTCTTGATCTGCTTACATTTGTGCCAATCCATGATCACTGCCACACCATCATTTCACTTTTTGACCATTATCACAATATCTAATCCTTCCTCCTGATCATCAAAAGCACCAACTTCTGCACTTAGGGTTATACACAAGATTTTCATTTTCTGAGAGATTACCAGTGGTACTTTACTTGTAAATGTCAACAAACAAATCAAATATTTGTTGCTGTAAGGAGAATAATGTGAAAACCATGGTTATGTGTTACAATATGAAGTTAATGGAATGAATATACTGCACTTGATTTTGCTACTATATACAGCACCAAAACTTACTAGAACATTCTGTCTGAGGGGAAAAATGTTGAAAAAGTGCTCACAACACACTGTAAAGCCAAGAGACTCCATAAGTCTCAGTACAAAGCCAACTGAACATAAGAAGGTAAGATGAATCCTGTGTCAAGAGTGTGTGGATTCCTCTCAACTAGATGCAAATTAGTACTGTCAGCACATTAGCAAGGCCTTAGGTTAGCACAGAGATCAGCAGGTTAGTAGCACACTGCAAATTCACAGACTAGTTACCGAAGGCAAACCAACTTGCTGACAAGCTAATGGGCATCAAGTAATCACAACAATAATAAATGTCAATGTTTGTCATACATACTTCATATGCTTCAACCTCTGCATAAAACGATGCTTATGGCGATGTGTTCGGAAACGGGGATTCTGGGCTGCAATAGGATCTAGATGATGGAGAGACACAAGATCATCATCAGGCAAAACTGTCTCCACCCACACACGACTAATATTGTCACGACATGATGTCACCAACATGTTGCTTACACTTCCCCTGTTCAAAAGAGAAATACTAATCAGATAAAATAGTCATAAACAGTATAAATGCATATTGGATGTTGATATTAAAGAAGTTTTACAGAAAGGTGAGGAAGAAGACATTACTCAATAGACTACTGTACTTGCCAAAGTTCAATAATGATGGCCCTGGCACATTTCTGCAAACTCTTACACATTCTCATCCCATCTTCCATTATTTTTCTTAGTCTTAATCTAACATACCTCAATCAAAGGAGCTACTCTTGTCATTAACACTATAACCTTTGTTTTTAAATTTCCATACTACCTCAAGACTTTATCTTTTGTCAATCATTCATAAAATATAGTACCAGTACTACAAAGCAGCAAAATTTCTAACTCAGTTTCATTTTGAAAATCATTTATAAATGCAGTAACAGTGGTCTGAAGCACAAAAATTACAATCTCAGTTTTCCATCTATTATGTTGTCATCCATGTTATGGCAGCTGCAACTTCCAACTTACATATGAGCTGACTTTAAGCACTCGAGTGCATAACATGTGAATATCTATGAAATCTTGATCAAGCATAGCTAGTTCAACTTACTTGGGCATATACTTGCTGGTAGCCCTCCAAGTGAATCCTTTGACAGCACTAGGATGGGGCAAGTAAATGTAGCTGAAACTAACAGATGAACGGGTCATCTCGCTAGTCAAGTTTATTCCATCTTGAGGACGAGCAGGGGCCAGCACTAGAAAATCAGTCATTGTCAGAACCTTGAAAATGTACTACCTATGTTAAAAGTAGTGATTCCCAACCAGGGTGCCAGAAACATGTCTTGAGGGTGCCACGAAGTTTCCAATGATAAATCATAATAACACAGCGACTTTTTATTTCTTTACATTTCACTAGAAATCAGACACTTTTTTTCTATCTTAATAACATTAAATAATAACCCTATACCCCAGCTGTATGAACAAAAAATATGAACACTAAGACAATAATACAAAAAAGTTTAAGGAATATAACATGGGACAGGGGTGTCAAAATACTGTGAATATTGGACAGAGGTGCTGCAAAATATGACAAATAAGCTTTGGGTGCCTTTAGTAAATCATATAGGTTGAAAACCACTAGTCTACAGAATAAACACTGTAAATGTTCAATAAACAGATAGTGTTCCAATAACTCTGGAGTACAGTTTCATCAAAGACCTTCTCACCCTAAGGAATCCTGCATTTTCCCGCTTTAGCATATAGTGCAGCCTTGAAGAGCAGGATCCTTACAAAAGGGGTGTTTAGGTTTTATAACAATAATGATAATAATATCAAGCAGGAGCATTAAGTAGTAGGTTGAGATATTATGCAGGAACATTAGGTAGGAGCCTCTGGAAACACTGCACTAGAGCTGCCCTTTCCCACTGGCCTCATAAGGGTGAGACACTAAAGGCTAAGCAGCAGCTCTGGAGTTCACCAGTTATGGAAACTCTTTTGCCATGGTCACCCTCTTGAGGGAGTTCCAAGAGGGAAGGGGTATCAGAGATATAGACAGATAGATAGATAATAATGTATAAAGTTTTTAAGACTCCACTTCCAGGTGGTTAATCCTGCTCCATGAGTGTCCCCCTTACCCTGCTCCCAAGTGGAGTGCAACTTTGAAGCTAGGAATGCATGACCAATTAAATGATACTGTACTATATTTGTATAAAACAGATGGAACAAAATTAATGTTATGCCTCACAGAAAGGATCAAATACTTACTATGCTTGTTATCATACCATATCTTGACTAAGCGATCATTAGCTGCTGCTGTGGCAAAAAGGGTGCCATCTGGTGAGAAACATAGAAATACAGTTGGCACTGCTGTGACACATCGCCAAATACACAACCACACTGGTTCATCTTCATCAGCAGCATCACTCTCCAAATCAAACATCACAGGGTAAGGACCTGAGAAAAAACGATTCGACAAAACATGTAACTTGTGTCAGTTACACACTTCTGTATCTAATGATACCACGTAAATATGACAAATACCTTTATATCAAATATAATAAATAATCTGAAAAAGCTCCTAAATAAACTAACATATCTGTAATGCAAAAATCTGATTATTTCAGCACAATACATGAAGTTACTGAGTATTTTCAGAGGTAAAAAGTTTACCATCCTCTGCAGTTGCAAGCTTTGCCAAGGGAGATGCCCACATCTGTAGCACATCTCCAGCAGTTAGGAGGCGCGTCCCTTCCACATTCCATGACATGGTATTTATGTAACTCTCTGCCTCGATCACTCCCGTCTGAATCCATCGATAGTCTAGTTTCTATAAAGAAAATATCCATAAATCCATCAATACCTACAACTTAATCAGTCAAGTTACAGCTTTTTAAAATATCAATTAAACAAGTTACAACTTTTTAAAATATCAATTAAACACAGACACAGGATAATAATAATAAAGCTAAAAATATTATAATACAAGAACAATAAAAAAGCAGAGAGCTATTGTATGAAGGCATGGGGAAGAGAAAAATTATCAAATTACTTAGGTATACGTCTGTCGAGTACACATGGTAAGTTAAACTGGAGAGTAATGATTGAGAAGGTGTTGATTACCTGTAAGACAGGTTAACTTAAGTTTACTCAAGTTGGTTCTTCAACTCAACTCTATCCTTAACACAAACTTCTATTCTTACAGACTACTAAAAACTGCTTACATGTTGATGCAAATTTGCAATCTGTGCCCGAGTCTTCAAATATTCAGCAAAAACCTACAAGATATACAGTACTAAGAAAAGAAAAAAATCAGAACTCAGTACAGTAATTCAATAAAATTCAAAAGACAAGATAATCTTCAAAAATAAAAATAAAAACTTACATGCTCATTAATCTGATTGATTAGAGGTGTGGGTTCAAATATGCACACGAGCTTCCCATAAGCTGCTGCTATCTTGCCTGTGTCAGTGGAGCAGTCAACACAAGATATCTGGACATTGTCATGGCACACTCCCGGAATCACTTGGACACGCTCATATGTGCTGGCCAGAATAACAATGTTGCAGCCAGCAGCATATGCCTACAGAAGAAATCAAACATCAGTAACATAGGAAAAATCAGGGTATGCTTTGTGGAGGGTGTTACGAACATATGGTGTGGGAGAAAAGCAATCAAAAGCAGTTAGTATTTATCAAGAGTCAGCTGTGCATGTAAATAAGTGTAAGACAGAGTGAATGGTTCCAGATGAAGGTGGGTCTGTAGCAGGGCTCCGTGACATCACCATAGCTGTTTAATCTGTTTATGGATGGGGAGGTAATGGAGGTAATTGCAAGGGTCATGGAGACAGGGGCAGGTATGCAGTTTCTTGGGGGTGGAGGGACCAGAAAGGCAAGTCAAGAGTTTGCGGATGACACAGAACTGGTACCAAATTTGAGTGAAAGTGTGCAGAAATTGGTGTCTGAGTTTGGGTAAGTGTTTGAAAGAAGAATGTTAAGGTGAATATGAATAAAAACAAGTCATCAGGTTTAGAAGTGCAGAGAGATTGGTCAGTTAGAGTGTGAGTTTGAATGGGAAAAACTTGGAAGTGAAGACATGGACATGGCAGAGAGGAACAATTGGAACTGAAGTGAGTCATAGGATGAGTGTGAGGGTGAAGGCCTTGAGAGCATTGTAGAATGTGTGGAGAGGTAATTATCTCAGAAGGCAAAGATGGGTATGTTCCAAGGTACAGATGCGAGGCAGGAACTATAAATGAAGATGTACAGAAGATGGTGAGCATGCTAAATATGGAATGTTTGAGGGTAATATGGGGTGTGAGGAGGGTTGACTGAGTAATTAATGATAGGGTCAGGAATATGTGCAGTAAAAAGATCACTATGGTTGGGAGATCTGAAACAGGTATACTGAAATGGTTTGGAAATAAGGTAAGAATGAGTCAGGAGAGACTGGCACAAAGGACACATGCGACAGAAGTGTAAGTGAAATGAGATGGGGGAGACCCCATCCCAAGCTGGATATAAAGGGATGGAATGAAGGGAGAGGACATAGAAAGAGTGTAAGAGGGATGGAGCATGTTATGTAGACATGTTTGACAAAGCAGCCTGACATTTCCTGCCATGGCCATCCCCCTCCTAAAAACTTATTGTGCAAAATGAGATATTTGAAATATATCCCTAATTTGATGTGCTGAACACTATTTCAAAGTCTTTTAACTTTATGAAGAGAGTAATGCTGTGATTAACTTGCTGTAGATTTGAAAATGGTATATCAAGCTATGATATGAAAATGAATAACAACATAAAACCTCAATAATCATAGCTTAATAATCATATAGTATGCTAAACAGAGCAAGTGTACTCTATAAATTACCACCATGTTAAAAGAAATACTTACTGTGAATGGCACACCTTCCACACTACCAACAGCAAAGCAGCGGTCACCAGCATTGCAAGCGCCAGTAAGGATCTGATGGCATTTCATTTTGCAATATCAGCTCTCACCGCTCAATCAGTTACCTAAAACAAAATACTGCATTACAACTACAATCACAAAAAAGAGAAATCTGCAGTAAAATACTGATTTAAGGAAAAACAGGTAAAATTCAGTGATAATCTTTAATTCAACTCGTTTATTTTACTTACCACACCTGTAAATAATTATGAAGGTAAAAAGATACAGTAATGTCATAGAAGATTATACAAGAACCAACATTCATCATTCAGTGTCAGAGAATTCCTTTTTTACATATGACTGAATGATTTAATTTCTATTTACAGTGAACATCTAGTTATATTGTAACATCACATCATCACAAAAAAATGTATCACTATAATCAACGTCTGTCTATATATTCAATAAAAACAATACTTTGCAATTCATCTTGGAATCCCATTACCTTATTTCTCATCACCAAGACAGCATTTGCAATAGAAGAGTCACTGGTGATTTTCTTTCCTGTGTGATTCACCTCTGGTTTTCCTCTGTCAGGAATTCTGGTGAGATTTCTAACATTTCCCATGACATCTCCATATCATTTGAGAGGATCTGGCTTCTCTCTCTGGCCATTGTGAAGCTGCTGCTCTCTCCTTGACCTATAAGTAATTATTTTGGCCAATGCTCCCATGTGCATGTATCCCTACCACCTAGACTTAAACCTATACCACATGTCTGGCTGCTGTTTTCCACAGTTTCTTCGAAGAGACTAGCCTTACGACAAATTACTGTACGATACCTACTTTCCTTAAACAGTGAGGCTATGGAATTAATTTCCTACTCTCATCTCTCTCTCTTCATGAATCACTTCTGCAATGCTAGTATAATTAGAAGAATAAAACAACAGTTGTAAAGCATGATTTTGAGCATTACATTTTACTGAACAACACCATATTAGATAAGGTGATCAGGGTTTCGTATATCAGGGAAAATTTTGGGTTAATTACTGTAGAAACAGGTATAACACTTATAAAAATAACAACCTACCTGTAGCCTATGAAAAACTTACTTAACGTTACCTAACAGCTGAAATGTTATAGAGGAGATGTACCAACATTATATTCATTTCCTCCTGGGGATCACTTGGCTGCTACAGAACACTGACCTGGCTTGCTCCATTTGGGCGAATTGTCCTTGACAGCCGACTGTTATCCCGGTAACCCCTCTGGCCCCTAATGAGTAAAATCAGCACCAAATGACTCCCAAGTGACACACTGAATATGCGGTTTCAGACGAGGCGATGACGAATGAAATAGCAGTAAGACGGCGAGACAAGTCAAATTTAAGCCTCTCATGTAATGTAACCGTGCGTCTGTTTGTCCATACGTAGCTTCACTACTAATTATACCTTGGAGTGGTACCAATAATGGAGTCAATACATCAAAATGTCTTGAACATTCTCTGATCAGTTTGTTATGAATGGAAGCCCCAGTCGCAAGTACCCAAAAAATGATAATCTCAAATTTTGACGAAATCTCACGTATCCTCAGTCTCTGTCCACTTTCCTCGTGTGCTCGCTGGTGTTCAATTCATGTACAGTTTCCAAGAGAAGAACAGCTTCACATACAACTCACCTAAGGAGAGAAACATCATGACAACATCGGCGATTCCCGAATTCTGCTGCTCCCAGGTCGATGTTTTCGTCTGTCAAAATTTCTGATTCTGTCTCCGAGGATTTATTTTCAACATTTCCCACCATCCAAACATCAACATCCAAGCCTCTCACATGGAAAAAATTCAAATACATCAGAGAGTATTCTAGATGGTGAAAAAAGACACTTTATGCCCTATAAATCCATGAGATATATGCAATATCAAAGTCAAAGTTGAGATCAACCCAAACGAACATATACACCAGTCACAAGCACAGACAGAGTCATCTGTTGAGCAAATATATTACTAAACCTTCCAGAATTTGTCATGCTTATCTTCCATTAGTCTCTTAAATAGGCGAAGACTATCATCATCCATTATCTGAATAAACACTGATAACAAAACTGGAGTAATCTCATTATCAGGTGTGTAATCGTGAACAGAAGACAGGCTACAGATGAGAGGATGAACGACAAATATCAGGACCCCGAGAGGAAATTAAAGTTACGTGTCCTTCAGCCAGCGGGTATCCCTCCCCTCACCATGAAAAGGATGGCCGATAAACGGAACGGATAAGGAATGGCCCCCCACATACAACACCCAATAAGGGATATACTAAGCCTCAGTTTCACACATCTGCTGCACTGTGGTCAAAAAACTATCTGGTCTTTGTGAGATTTAAACCATTCTTGTTTCTTCCCATCCACTGGAGAGGTACGGTTGTATCCTTAATTCCAGTATTTCGAATAAATTTGAGAACAGAGGTAAAGCCTTATATATATATATATATATATATATATATATATGCTATCAGTTAAATTCATTACTCTGTAAAAATAGATACAAATTGCTGCCACCATCTTTGCAATATGTTAATGCAGCTCTTAATCATCACCTTGGCCTCCAAATTTGTTTTTGGGCTGACTAACAATATCTATTTTTCTTCTGCCAAGAGACATGGGTGGATCTGAGCAATGGCAGACAATTACATGCTACAGAACGACTGTTAGGGTAAGGTGGTGGACTGACCAACACACAGACGAATAAAAAGCTGAACCAAAAGCTGGATAGATGAATAGACTTCAAAATAGATTATATGAAGGATGGCTGTGCTGGTATAGGCTTAGATAGGTAGGTGGATAAGGGCTTGAATGAACGGCTTTGCAAGAGGTGGACAGATGAACATAATGCAGACATTCTGGAGATATAAAGTGATGCAGATAAAATTACCGTGGTACATCACAAGATGGACGGAGGTTAAAGACAATCTATGTTGGGCAATTTCTACAGTGACTGCGGTCTTCTCTCGCCTATATATATATATATATATATATATATATATATATATATATAACCTCTAGTAATTTCGCACTTGGTGTTCCTAATTTCTGT
>JAUUDZ010001644.1:0-11927 GCA_032361705.1 Panulirus versicolor | reverse complement strand
GAACGCTGACCGCTACACTAGAGAGATCCACAACCATCTTAGCAACGCATGACCCTCAAGAAAATAATCACTTCTGAAATTCTGACAAAGAAAGTCAGTTACAGTGACCGTGAGGTTAACAAGTTAATTTGAACAGAGATCCTGTTAAGCCGCACCACGATCAACGGCATATCGATTGCAATCCTAGCCTAAGCCGTATGCAGGCTGCTCCCGGCAATTGGACCGAGCAAAACAAATGCTTGAGCTCCCTCTTAGTTACAACTGGCTGTAGAAGAGGCGAGACTACAGCTTAGCATTGTGTTCACTGTAGCTTCGTCAAAAACAGGAGCTCGACAGGTGGGCGCTGTGTATCGTAGACGGTCTGCAGACAGATGGTGAGGAACCATGATGTCTCAGTAGACACCGAGGGAACGGAAGACAACCTCAGCACTCACTGTCAGCTGGAGGTGCAGTGTAGACGTCGGCGTATCTCGTCGGTGTAGCACAGCAGGGTTGACAGAGGCAAGCTCTGCATTGCGGAATAATGGTGCAGAGAGCACATGCTGCGTATCTTGAAGGTGTGGGCATAGTGGGGTTGACAGAAGCAAGTTCTGCATTTTGGGTTAGCGGTGCAGAGCGTAGATTTGGGCGTAGATTGTAGGCGCAACCCAGCCGGCTTGAGGAGCAGAGGAGTGCAGGACAACGCTACTGGAGTTGAGACAATCTTCTTGATGCTGAAGCTCCCGGTCATTTAATGGGATTGTGCCACAACCAATCATTTCGAAGAATTTCCCAGCGTTGCCACACTGGCCCATGACTGGCGCACGCGTTCATTCCAGTGCAATCTGATAGCAATGGAGTTGACTCGAAAATGGATGCAAAATCTTTCCACATTTACGTAAAAGTACAGAACTGAAAATTGCATAGGAAACTCTCTTACATCGCCGGGATCGAGTGTTCGAAGTGGGCGACATGCCGCATTCACTTGTGCGTGTAGTGTTGCATGCAACATGCATCTGTAGGTATTGATCCCGGGGGCAAGAAGCAATCATTTTCTCTTACACAGCGTGAGAGTAGGTAAATACAATGCATGACATGACGGAGTCTTTGCAACATCCTTTTGAACGGCATAATATGGAAGGGAACAGAAGACACTGCTGGGGAAACATAAATTACCCTCTTAATGATCTTATTTTCTCACTGAGTGGGTAAGTTTGCTATAGAGCTGCAGATACTTTCCCCTCTGATCTCAGATTTCTGGCTGGTCTTTATAGCCGACCGAAAATCATAGCATATCTCACGGGCGGGGAATTGGACAATCCACTTTCCGGGATAACTTTATCCAAAAGTGATTATCTTCATATCATACAGTATCCAGGTAAGTCTGGTTAGAAAGTTTGTCTTCAAATGGAGACTTAGTGGCATAAGGATCAATTGTTTCTTGTTCCCAGGGTTTGCACTCCGGTCTATTCACGTTTTTTGTCACATCAGTGACTCGTGTTGGAACTACCCCAGTACATTTTCTCTCCACGATGGCGATCTGTATCTCTCATGGCTTTACGGATCGGTCATTATAAATGCGACCCTACGGTAGGTAGTCACGGCAACGATTACAAAGCCTTATATTCTCTTTGGCGGTGAGACTCGTGGTGTCATTTCCGGGAAGCTATTCATTACCCGTTTTGAAAATGGGTATTACACTAGCAAGCTTCCGTTCCTCTGGAGCTTTTCACGTAGCAAGTGGCTTGTGGAAAAGAGCGGTCAAGGTTTCAGCTATCTCGTTTTTCTTTTATTTCACTGTCCTCAGACATGACGTATCTGGGCCTACTGTTTTACCGTATTCATTTTTATCCCATTTAGTGCAATCAGTAAGACGCAAAACATTTACCTCTGGGATAAATGGGACTGGATTCGGGACATGAGCATTATCTTCAACTGTAAAAGCAGATGCGGAAAAAAAAGAAAATCTAAAATCTTTGCCATGTCTTCGTTGTCTTGACCCAAGCCACTCTTTTCAGTTTTCAATGGACCGACCGATTGAGTAATGCCTCTCTTGCTTCTAACATGTCCATAACACTCGTCTGGGATTCTTTACCTATTTTCAGTAATATGAGCTTCATGATGGCGTTCACTTTGACGTATAAGTCTCAGTTTCTCTAAGCAGACTTACATAATTTGCTCTATCATGTTGGTTATTGGTCTCTTTGAGTTTCTCTTGTGCTGCTTTCTTAGAGAATAAACACTCCTCCACGTCACCTTTCCACCATTTTAGCCTCGCATTAGGAAAAAAAAACGTCTACTACACGTCGGCAAATACGCTCCTTCCACTGCTTTGAACGTAGTACTGAAGCTCTCCCAAGCTACGTCCATATCACTTTCGTTACTGACATCATCCCAGGTTTGTCTGTGAAGACCAATGCAAAGATCTTTAAAATTTGCATAATTAAGACAGTTTTTTTTTTGGCGATTCTCATGTTGACCAGCGTTACAGTCAAAGTTGAAAATCAACTCAAAGTAATTTGCCTTTGATCCCTTGTACCAAAGTTTTCTCCGGCTTCAACACCGTAAACAAGATCTCTATTTGCAGTTAGAACTATATCTAATAAATTCTCATCACGTGTAAGTTAATCAACTAATAGTATTATGGCACAATCAAGTAGATTTAGGTAAAGCACACGCTCGTATCTACTGGAAAGGGATTCTACCCACTTAGATGCCGGTATGTTAAAATCTCCTACTATGATCGAATCGTGGTCGTTGCTAATTTCTGCTATCTCATCATACAGTCTTTCGTCTACCTCTGATGTCTGTGTTGGGCCTATACGTTAACCCTACTGTCATTCTCCGACGATAAATTCTTTGATTTCTATACAATCAAGGTCTATTTCATCAACAGCTACAATATTTTTTCTGCACTGGAGTGAGATGAGCTTTAACGAAGAGCAAGACACCAACGCCCAGTATACCCAGGTATGCTGTATTCGGCGAGGAACTCTGTATTTCTAACATCTAACCAAGATTCCGAAATACCAATTATATCATAATTTCCTTACAACACAATCGTATCTATCTCTGAAAAGTTTTTATGTAAACTCCGTGCGTTAACATAAGATACCCTAATACATGATTAAGACTTTTTTCATTTGTGGTGTGTGTGTGTGTGTGTGTGTGTGTGTGTGTATCCAACAGTGACACTGGAGAGCCCGCCCACGTAAACATAGTCCGTAACGTCGATGTTAAGCTTTAACTTTTCCAACACCTCCACTACTCAGGCAGGGTTCGTGTCAGACTCTGAGACGCGCCACCTTAAGTTCCATGTGATATCTAGTGACCAGAAGCCTTTGCTGGTTTAGGTGTACGGGATAGTTTCATGTGTAACCTGCTCATCAGGTCTTCAGTGGTGAAGGTACACTTACGGACTATAGTTGGTAGAAACCTACCTAAAGGAATATGGACTTGGAATTTCTGAACTTTTGCGTGTGAAGCTTTGTATTTTAGTTTATCTATTTACCGACAGATAGCGTGATTCTCTGAGTAGGCTGTTGCGTGTGTGTGTGTGTGTGTGTGTGTGTGTGTGTCTGTCTGTCTGTCTGTCTGTCTGTCTGCATGTAACTGTGCATGTGTGTGTGTGTGTGTGTGTGTGTGGAGACCGGGAGAGACATATTGCAGTGCATGATAGTGAATGACGTTCTAACCTGCTTCGTTTGTAAAAGGATTTCATCATATGGAGTCTATGCGTTGACTTTATGTTTGTATATATGAATGTATGTAACCGGAATATGCTTTCTTCCTCTCCTGAAACAGACACGCTGGGAGGTTGGGGTAGTAACTCTAGCAACATAGGGCTCGCAGAGTATCATAAAATATCGAACCCTTGATGTAAAAATGGAACGAATTTCCACATATTTGCTGTACAGATCCAAATTCCATCTACTGTTAATGGATCCTCATCTGATATCACTTCTTGTAGTGTATGATGTATAATGTATAATTCAAAATCCTGTCCCACTTTATCATTTATCATACACTATTGCATGTCACTGATCATAAGCAGGTTTACCAGTACACATGCAGTCAGTTGTATAATACATGTCTGACAAAAGATGTTAGAAAATAGAGGGAAATGCATTATTCCATCTCACTGTGTTGATAATTTGTGCATTGTACCTTCCGAGTCCAGATTGCAATGTGTTTATTCACTGTAACCATAAAAGGTCCAAATACATACTAGCTCCGCCCTCATGTGCATACTGACAGTGGTTGTTAGTGTCAACATCAGTCGTCTACTTCAGCATCATAACACATATGTGGTCAGCAGGTTTGTGTATGGGATCCAGCTCTTTAAACCCGTGTCAATACGATTGGTTCCTATAGGCTGAATGCCACATTTTGTGTCAGTATAAACAGAAATGTTCTCTACACTCATTCTATGAAATCATTACCATTTTCTTAAGTCATTTCTATGTACAATCTGGTGTATCTCATAGATTGTAGATACACATGCATCAAGAATGCTGAATATAATGTATGTTGTCTAACATTTTCCGTACACCTGCTCATTTTGTGTGGTTGAGAATAAAGGATGATTTGATGTTTTAGTGTTTATGGGAATTTTTTTTTTTAATGATTATTTGTATCACTGTCATCAGATTATGATAAACACGTCCACCAGTTAGCTGGAGGCATTTTGCTCCCTGTTTTTAGACTGAAGGATAAGTTTAGCTATGTATTATCTCATGATTATGTTTATTCATTTGTGATTCATTTGTTTACCCATTGTTACTTATCTGAGCAAACATTTGGTCAGTAGACATTATAATGGTTAAGGAAATGCGTGACACTTTGTGTTACTGAATCAATATGATGTCCAACGTGCGAGTGCTTCAATAGCTTCATTAAATAGCATTGGTATTGAATCGCCTAAATCAAACCAGATATTCGGACGGCGTCTCACTAATGTTCATATGACCTCCCGTGCCTTGTCTTCTATGGCCTGGGTGTTCTGAGCCTCCCCTCACACCCCCATTCCCGACACATGATAGCCCACAGGTGACTTGGCCCAATATTCACCTCTATCCCCGGATGATAGGAGGGAGAGTCCTTAACTACATTGTTCATACGAATCGACGAACACCTGTCTTGCCCCAGTCGATTGTGGTTTGGTTGTGGGATCGCCGTGACTCGCACTGTTGGCACATCCTCCAGTACTTCAGTATACGTTTCTGTTGTACATCCGCCCAATATAACGGGCTCCCCCGACCCACACGCCCACATCCACCACCAAGCTCAGGTGTCGACTCTCCGGCTGGCGACACTTTGTTGAATGCGATCTTCCCCAAATCGTGTATCCAGGACTCTCCAGCAGCTGTCGTGCCCAAGCCTTCCCAGGCGTGAATCATTTATCATCCGTGAATATCACAGGTCTCCAATAGCCGGGGCGGGGTCCACGCCGAGATGCTCCGGGCAACCCCAGTCGAGTTTCCTTATGTGCCAGTGTGATCCCATCTTTCCTCGCCGGGATGCACCCGTGTCTGTCGTTTAGATGAGGGCGTCGTCTGGTCGTCTGAGGACGGCAAGGCAGGTGCAGGTGTCGTGTCCAGCTGCACGACAGAGGTCAGTGGCCGGTGTCGTATTGCCTCCATAATCCTTTGATCGTCCTCAAGTGTTGTCGCGCGTGGTCTGCCGCTGCCTGGCCTCGCCTCCAGAGTTCCCTCAGTTTGCCATCTTGAAAATACCCCTCGCAGGGTCGTGTGCGGTGAGCGATTTCTCTCAAAGGTAAAAGGGTTACCCACATCCTGGTGATTCTCCTAACAATCTACAAGTACCCTTGGGGGCCTTCAGGCGTCTTCTTGTCATATATGAAAATTTAACTGTATTTCTTTCAGTTCTACATAGGGTGTTTGCTCTATACTTATTTAACTCATCTGTCACATGTAACAACACTGGACCGTAAAAGTTGAATATAAATCACTAATAATCAAGATTTTGGTACTCTGATATATATCATGTATATATCAAAACTACGTGCTATATCTACAAAAAGCACGAAATTGATCATTCGAATTACAAATAAGGAAACTACTACTTGTCCTCCTTATTGTTCAACTGTAGGTAGAGAACTGTATGGAGCGCCAAACTCCTGGTGCACTGTCACTTGGCCTTGCCCCTATATCCTCCAGCAACACACACACACACACACACACACACACATACTACAGTTCGTCCCAACTCTCGCCGGTTGCTGGAATTTCGTTCTTCATTTCGTATTCACAGTTGGTTCAACGGTAAAACAGAAACGCGTCAAATACTTTGTACTGATGTCTTTTGACGCTCGCGTTTAGACATTAAGGTTCGTATGCGTGTGTGATTATAACCGTTATGATCTACTTTGTTGTATCTCCACCTATATTACACACACACACACACACACACACCAAAACCTACTCAGAGAAGCGCGCCATCTGTCAGTAAATAGGGCAACTTATTTTAAAAGAAGCTACATACTCAAAATGTTCAGAGATTCAGTCTATACATCCCTACGTCTGCCTCCGCGAAAACGTTTGTCCGGACTGTACATAGTGACCACTGGTCAAAGAAAGCGTTCGTTACCGTGATGTATGGTTGGAGACTGCACCGTGGCAGTTGGCAAAGCCAGGAATATGGTGGCCCCCCCTCTCCCTTAAAGGCCATAGCTGATTGCATGACGGTCGCTGCCTCCTCCCTCTTATGGTCTGAGGAGCTACTGTTGTCTCCCTCAGTTTGTCGGATACAACACCGTATGCTGACTGCCGTTTTCACACGGTTGTCATTGAGTAATGTAATATTACACTCAACAGTAGGTTGTCTAGCGCTGACAACACACGTGGCACACCTGCCTGATGCCTGCAGTCTGTCGTGCCTCGACCTTATGGTAGTGAATATAGGGAGGGCCATTGCTGACGGAATGTTCATAGTGGCAACACATAAACATATTGCCTTAGTGCCTGTCGCACAGACTTGGTGCGTGCCCATGGCAACTGCCTTCAGGACAGTGAACGCTTTCATTGAGGAAGCGATATCGGTAGTTACCTTCCTCAGTAACTCTGGGATATCATGTTGTTTTATAGGAGCGTTATATCTAAAGTTAGAAGTTCAGCTGTTGGAATCTTTCTCAGGACTTGTTTATTCTTGGTTTTTGCTGAAGTACTGGATGGCATTCTTGATGTCTTCTTCTACTTTTTCCATCGAATGACAGTGTTACCGTAGCTATAACCATCTCAAAGCTTAAAGTGGAAATCTACGGAGTAACTTACATTCGAGTGGGTAGTTGGTCCCGTCAGCATTGCTCTTATACTGCCTAAGATTTCAAATACTGGACTGGTAGGCATTTGAATTGGTTCTTAACTCTAACAGGTTGTAGACCGGTGGTTCAAGATCTATTAGTAAACGATATAGGTTGTGTTTAACCTGGTCTTTGTTGACATATCTGTCTTGCTGGGCCGCCGAGGGATCCCTCTAACTTGCCCATAAGGTCTGGTAGCCCACAATAAGTTCTCAGGCTGGTGCTATGAGACAGAACCTTAGGTATACCTAAAGTCATCTCATCAACGTTTGAAGGATAACTTCGATCAGCCACACAAGTATGAAAGGAATTCCAAACGGTAAGTTTCTCCTAATTTCGAGGGTTTAACATTAAATGGTTTTGGTTTGGACAGACTATTTGTATGAGGATTTGATTGTTAATAACATCCTCCTATTAGATTTCTTTCATGATTCATAATGATCCAAAAGAGAGTCTGGATCACCTTCTCCAATGTCAACACATCAGCTGGGTCGGCTGACACATGTGGTTGATATTCTCGAACGTTACTGACGATTCGTCCAGCCAGAACCGACACGTTAGCCTGCCTTCCTGTACACAACGTTGCGCTGGATCTGCTGTCTCAAACCCAGGCGTCTCTTACGCTCCGGAGGATGTTTACCATTCAGATCTCGCTGATGGATATCCTTGCATGAGGAGTTGCCTAACCTCCAACTGATTACTCGACTACCAATGGAGATCCTCTCTCTCTCTCTCTGGAACAGCAGTAGAATTCTGGAGTAGTCTCCCCAGGTGACTTTATGGTTTGAATGATCTAAATCACATTTTCGTTGGGCAGCAGCTGTTTCAATTAAAATTTAGTGTGGGAAACAACCGCTTGTGGATATGGTCAATGTGCAATCTACGGCACAGGCTATAATATAGGAGGAGACCAGAACTGTAGCAATGGTACCGCACTCAATCTGTAGTGACGTCCACAATGGGAGTATTAAAGACCCAGGGAGCCCTAGCGAGGAACCAACTCTAGAAGGGGAACGGCCCTAGCTTGGGGCCAGCCCTGACGGGGGACCGGCCCTGACGGGGGACCAGCCCTGACGGGGGACCAGCCCTGACGGGGGACCACCCCTGACGGAGGACCAGCCCTGACGGGGGACCGAACCTGACGGGGGACCAGCCCTGACGGGGGACCAGCCCTGACGGAGGACCAGCCCTGACGTGGGACCAGCCCTGACGGGGGACCGACCCTGACGGGGGACCAGCCCTGACGGGGGACCAGCCATTAAATGCCAGGTGAACCTGAGGCGCGGCAGCTGGTCATTTTTGGTCTATTTTCTAAACATATTTACTCATAAATGATCGTTTTATGATGTTATGCACAGTGATAATAGCATTACATGCTGGCTATTTCTGGTCGTACATTAAACATCTCTGTGCTTTTGTTTTTGAAAATCATTTCCCTTCCATACTGAATGAAAAATAATTACATTATGCACCACCAGTAAAGCCATCACAGTCATTAAAATGTTTTATTAAAAAAATATTCCATATAATGCAGCCAGTTTGCAGAACGCCACAATAAATATTTGTTAACGCAATTTATTCTCCCCATTCTATATGGCTATGTATTGCCCTCTCTTAGATCTGATGAACCACATGAGACAAAAACTACGATCATCGGTAAACGTTTAAAGTGGGTGACGTATTTACTTTCTTGTGAGATGTTCTTTCCCATCGACGCGGGTTTTATTCGCTCCAGTATGGATGGAATCTTGGTCACACATCTGGGGCCACTCATCCCCCAGCGAACTATTAATATTAATCGTACCAAAAGCCTTCCGTTTCTTTAATTTTCCAGGCATCACGTCTCCTCAACAACCTTTCCTTTCCGTACGCCGTGATGCTCTCTCTCTCTCTCTCTCTCTCTCTCTCTCTCTCTCTCTCTCTCTCTCTCCCCTGTCAGTATCAGTTTCGCCGTCTGTCTCGTCAGCTGTCTGTATGTGTCCCCACCCCCAAGATGTGGACCAGTAGCACGCGTTCGGCTGCTGCGTCCTTAAGTCTCTGTGTGTGGAGACCGGCCACTCGAGGATTGGCCGTTATGATAATTCCACCTTCCCTTAAACAGCTAAGATGTGGAATTCTCTTCCTTCTTTTGTCTTTCATTTTTCATATAACCTTTCTTTGAGAGTCGGGTCTACAAACACCAGCAGAACTCTTTTCCTTTTCCTTATTTCCTTCACTCGTACATTGACTTGGGGCAGGTATTGTCTATACAATGTCGGTCACTAGAAAGAAAAAATTGAAAAAAATTGACGTAATTGTTACTGTCATGTTAAAGATCGTTCTTCTCCCGTATTTGAAGAAACGGTTTCCAACTATTTCATACATCAATATTTTGCCATATTCTCAGCAGGAACTCTTATATATTAGACAACATCGGACGTTTATTCTAAGTCTTTAACGAAGCTGTTTAACTGTCAAGCTCGTTCTGGATCCATGAGGAACATCTCGAGATAACATTCCTGCAATTAACTTTGTGTCATCTGCTAACCAGACGTTATCATCCGAGACTTTGTTTACATTCTTGGTAGTTTTATGACATAGCTGCCGAGGACTGTCATGTAGTACTCCATTAATTATATGTCATTGTTCAAGTTACCTAAATGAGTAATAAAGTTAAGAGGTTTCTTTTTCTATCGTGAATTTTCCCATGTACTTTATCAGAGAATTTTTTAATGTCTGGATGAACAATATCTAATGACATGACTCTATAGATTTATACCTAAAGACGTCTCCAAAGATTATGTGACTCTGCTTAGTCCTGCAGAAGTGTTACTGGACTCGACCTGCTTAAGGTTCCACCGCAGGTGAAAAGTCACCTCTGGCGAGGCTGTATGGTTGGTAATACAGTCTTGAAAAAGAACGTCTAACTGCAAAGGCGTCTACATTTCCCTCCTACTTGATGTAGCTCAACCATCTGCTGCAGGAGCCTTAAGAAAAGTCGTGAGTAACACTGGGACATTTTCATAAAGAATCATGAAATAATTACAGACAAATGAATAACATTCCTGCAGTAGTACCAATGATCTATCGTACAGATAATATTCCACTTTTCCTCCGTAGTTTTCATGTTCATTCCTCATAATGATCTAAGACTTGTCGGATGGGAATCTGGTGTGTGTTTTGTCTCGCCCTTTCTTGTTCTATCGATCTGAGAAGTGTTAACTTCACTCGCTAGACTGTTAACTTTCCGCCTACAAATTGTCATGTACATTAACCAGCGGAGGAAAGTTATCGCTTGTATTCTTGAAATACTCTGAGCAGTGGGATGTCCTGGGATTATCCGTTTCATCTGAGGTACATGGTGATTCCTTCTTTAATCTATTTTCATGGAATTTTCCATTTCCTTTGATGGAAAGTTTCTGACGAGTCAGAAAATTTGTTATGTATGCCAAGGAGTAGACTGAAAAAAAAATAGATTTGATAAACATCCTTTAACCTTCTTATGCTATAGCAGGTTAAGTTCCCCATCTTCATCATCTGAAGTAACAACTGTGAGCTGTGTAGATCCTTTTTTACTAGTTATGTATTCACAAAATTCTTTTAAAGTTACTTTTTTACTTAATATTCGTTTTTGTCGATTCGTAATTTCTTTCTGTATTCTCTTTGTGGTTCTTCCTAAGCTCGGTCGTAATCCGCCGTGTTTGAGGTTTTCATATTCTATCCACATTTCTTTGTTGATGATGAGCTCTCGATTGACTCTCACTCACTCAAGATTTAACCATCGCAGTTTGTTTTCTTTTCCAGCCGAGGCAATTCTATTTTTCCTTTTAAGATCAGGGTCCATCTCTTTTGTCGTTCGTGCATTCAGAACATTCAGCTAATCTACATTTATGAAGCGTCTGTACACATCAGTTTGGAGCTTCCGTTCTACTTTCTGTGTGAGAATCTGTACAGTAATATCCACTAATGCTCGCTACACTCCCGACCATCTCCTCTGGTTCGTGAGGAAGTCTTCATGCTTGTCTCCTTACGAGTTGTGGTAATATAACACATATATGTATTTCTTAAATAGTATACCCGTTTTTGCTGAGGCTATGTACATAGATGCATGTGTGTGTGTGTGTGTGTGTGTGTGTGTGTGTAATACTAGCCATGTACACACTACATTACTCAGCCTATTAGGTACAACCATGGTATATACACGTGCCTGATCGTTCCCGGATGTTTTACAATATTTCTACAAAGTTGTTTTCAGTCACCTAACAGCTACATCCTTCTGATACATAACTGTCGAACGATGTCGCACCATCTTGGTTTGTTAATCAATAACTGTGAAAGTAGTCGTCTTCTACAACGGTAAACCTCGTCTTCTACAACGGTAAACCTCGACCCCTTGTGATCTTGCCCTGGGTGTCTTACTCCGTTCTTGTCATCAGTTATACATGGACACTACACATCCCCCTCCACAACCAGGCTCCGCAATCCTTTCCGTGGTGTCCTCCCGTTGCTTCAGATGCCCTACTTCAGTCCAGTGACTGCACGTCGCCCCATCGTTCCAGTTCATTTCATCACATGTACACTTTTCACCCTTGTGTGTGTTCAGGCGGCAAGCACTCAAAGTCTTTGTCACTCGATCCTTCCATCTGTT
>JAUUDZ010001633.1:0-11927 GCA_032361705.1 Panulirus versicolor | reverse complement strand
GGCAGATTAGAAAGGGTAATGAGTGGTGGGATGATGAATTAAGATTATTAGTGAAAGAGAAGAGAGAGGCATTTGGACGATTTTTGCGGGGAAATAGTGCAAATGACTCTGAGATGTATAAAAGAAAGTGGCAGGAGGTCAAAAGGAAGGTGCATGAGGTGAAAAAGAGGGCAAATGAGAGTTGGGGTGAGAGAGTATCATTAGATTTTAGGGAGAGCTTTGGAAGGAGGTAAATAAAGTTCGTAAGGCAAGAGAACAAATGGGAACATCAGTGAAGGGGGCTAATGGGGAGGTAATAACAAGTAGTGGCGATGTGAAAAGGAGATGGAGTGAGTATTTTGATGGTTTTTTGAATGTGTTAGATGACAGAGTAGCAGATATAGGATGTTTTGGTAGAAGTGGTGTGCGAAGTGAGAGGGTTAAGTAAATAGAGAAAAGTTAGTGAAAGCCTTGCGGAAGATGAAAGCCGGCAAGGCGGCGGGTCTGGATGGTATTGCAGTTGAATTTATTAAAAAAGGAGGTGACTGTTTTGTTGACTGGTTGATGAAAATATTCAATGTATGTATGGCTCATGATGAAGTGCCTAAAATGACTGTTCGATTACTAGTATCGAAAACGCTTCGTCTCACATACATGAGGAACTTGGTTTAAACCAGTCACATCCCATCAGCCTTAAATTACCAGTAGTTAGCAAACTTACAGAACTTAATGCCATACATGGAGGCATATGAACAAAAATAGAGTACATATGAAAACGCAGTTTTCATAAAACACATAACGCCCTGTTTGGAACGGTATTTCCATATCAAGGGCGATCGTATCTCCTTTCTCACGGTACTTCAAACGCTCTACCAACTTATGTCTTTTCTCACTCGAATCAACCACCAGTGCTCTATAATCCTCGAACAGTAACTGACTCACTTCCAAGCCTTCATCATCCCCAACAGACTGCATACACTCCCCTCTGTCCAAGACCCTTGCATTTACCTCCCTAACCGCCCCATCCATAAACAAACTCAATAAACATGGGGACATCACACACCCCTGCGGAGGACCAGCCTTCACCGGGATCCATTCACTCTCCTCTCCTCCTACTCGTACATAAGCCTTGATCGAAAATTCTCACTGTTTCTATACTCTCAAAACCTTCCACAAAGCATCTATATGATCCCTATCATATTCCTTTTACAGATCCATAAATGAAACATGAAAATCCACCAGTTTTTCAAAATATTTCTGACATACATTCTTCAAATCAAACTCATGAACCACACATCCTCTACCACTTTTGAAACCTCACTGCTATTCACCAATTTGATGCTCTGTACATGCCTTCACTCACCATCTATCACTCTATATCTGCCACTCTGTCATTAAACACATTCAACACTCATTCAAAATACTCAGTCTATCTCCTCAACTCATCACTACTTGTTATCACTTCTTATTTTGCCCCTTCACTGATGTTCCCATCGGTTTTTTTTGTCTTTCGCATATTATCTACCGCTTTCCAAAATATGTTTTTATTATCCCCAAAGTTCAATGATACTCTCTCACTCAAATCTCATTTCCCTATCGTTCAACCCCTGCACCTTCCTCTTGACCTCCTGCCGGTCTCTCTTATATACCTCCGAATTACTTGCTTTCTTTCCATCCGACTACCACCCAAACGCCTCTCTTATCTCTTTCACCAACAACTTTACTTTTTCATCCCACCACTCACTACCCTTTTTACCCTACCCACCTTCCACCTATTGAATGTCCCATATATATCTTGCACATCAAACCAATACTTCCCTGAATCTATATATAATAATGACTCTCCAACTTGATTGTAAATTCTGGCATCGTAAGTGTGATGTTCATCAACGTCTCAAAATTTGAGCAATAGTTTGTGATACAAAACCAGAACTGAAGAAATTACTCAGGGTTATTGCTGTGCTCCAATTATCCACGGTGGGCTGCCTACCTTTCTATATAAAGGATCCTATCCTACGCCGTATAAGTTTTTTGTTATTGATATATCTTGAAGATTCTTTAGGATCCATCGTGTTATTTCTTAGAATAGTAATTCCATACTCTGATATTTCTTTTTACCCCTTTCCAGACAATGTTACACTGCACCAAAAGATTTTTTGTCATATTTCTTAAGCTTGTATAGTTTATTTCTGTTCTATATAGCTCTTGCGATGTTGTGCATAGTGACGAGACTATAGTTTCTGTGCAGAAATTATCGCTGAAAACACGTCCATAATTTCTCTGGGTAGGATGCGACATGATTGAGACTTCAGTGCGTTGCAATAGTCACTATAATGCTCCCTTTAAAAGAGAAGGATAAAGATAAAATTATAAGGGAAATGGATTTCATAAAAAGTGTAATTCAAGAAGTATATCAAGTATATTATCTGATTCACTTTTTACACCTGAAATAGTTGGCCAGTTGATTTCCTGAAGATTGAAATTCATAAGAAAGATCAAATCTCTATCCTTTATTGCTCGTTTTTAACTCTTGCATATGACAATATCAGTATTTGTTGGCTGACTAGGGCATCTGCATACGACATGCATGTAAAGTTCGGTAATTGTTTGCTAATCTTAACACACAAGTGTTCAACAGCAGCAGATTTTCTGATCTGAATTATAACTGAGTTTAGGAATGATCATAGGTAGAATTAAGTTCCACCTGATTGACTGTCTCTATCCCTCACAAATATTCTATAATCCGATAGAATTGTGTGGTTGTGGTATGCGGCAGGCAAGTGGAAAAGGGTGGTGAGTGGTAGGATGAAGATGTTGCTAGTAAGAAACAAAGAGATATGTATAAACGGAATTTGCAGGGAAGGGGATGTACAAGAGAAAGCAGAATGGAGTTTAAGAGAAATGTACAGAGTTGAAAAATAGGGCAAATTAGATTTAGGATGAGCGAGAAACAACACATATTAAGGAAAATACAAAAGAATGAATTGGAGAGGAATTTAATAGTGTGGAAAATATAGAGAACATATTCTGATCACCGGTGAAGGAGGTAAATGAGGAAGGGTAACCGACAGCGGTGAGGTGAAAAGATGGCGTGAGTATTCTGAAGGATTGTTGGATATGTTCCGTGATACGATGTTGGGTCTTGGAGGATAATTGGTCAGGAAGGTATGCAAAATGAAAGAATCATTGCCTACTGAAATTCAAGAAAATATTAGGTGAAATCCTTTAGTAAGATGAAACGTGGCAAGGCAGTTCGAATGAATAGTATTGCCGTTGAACTATTTGATTTAGGGGTGACTGTGTTGTTGACTAGTTCGATAGGATTTTTAATGTACGTATGGATCAGAGTGAGGTGCCTAAGGATTAGCATAATGCATATATAGTGCCGTTGTATAATGCAAGAGAGAACGTTCGACTTAAAGAGGTATAAGTTTGCTGAATGTACTTGTCAAACTGTACAAACGAATAGGGTGGTGGCATGCATGGAAAATGAGACTGGGGAAGAGAAATGTGGTTTTAAAACTGCCAGCCGTTTAGAATAGATGTTAATTTGAAGATTGTCCTTGAAAAGATATCTAGAAAAGGAGGAATTTGTATACGGCATGGGAAGATCTGGAAAAAAGCGCATAATATGTGCTACGAATAGATGTTGTGGGAGGAAAGCTAATAGAAGTACCGAGGAGTTTTCTCAAAAGAGTAAAGCATGTGTGCAAGAAGGTAGGGAATAAGGTGAGGGGTTAATCTGAAGGTGGCGTATGCGGCTGTTTAGTCTTTTTCTATGGATGGGGTTACGAGGGCGGTAAATGCAAATGTTTTGGAGAAAGGGACAGGTCATTTGTCTGATTGGGTGGATGGAGGGTCTATGAAGTGAATCATTTGCAATTTGCTGATGGCCCGGCACTAGTGGTAGATTCAGTTAGAAATTGTAGAAGCTGGTGTCTAAGAGACTGTGAAAGAAGAAGGTTGAGAGCATATATAGAAAACGAAAGAATACTAGGTGTAGCAAAGAAGAGAAAATTTTTATCTAAATAGAAAGAACTTATGGGATGTGAAAAGGATTCGGCAACAAATGGAACAATGGTAACTAAGGTGAGCCAAATGGTGGATGAGGTGGCAATTGAGGAATGTGTAGCAAGAGAGATCATTGCCTTTAAGGGCAAATAAGGTATTTTTGATCGTATAGCATCTCCGTCAGTGCTGTATGGATGTGAGGCAGGAGCCTTCAACAAGAGTATAAAGAGAATATGTTGGACAGGAAATGAATGAGGAAAATATGTGCCGTAAGAAGGTTTGATCGGTAAACAAAAGACAGAGAGAAGTGTGGTAGTAAGGAGTATGCATGAGAGAGCTGAGGTCGTGTGCTGTATTGGTTTCTTCTTATGGAGAAGATGACTGAGAGAAGGATTTAATGGGAGAATATACATGTCAGAAGTAGAGGTAACAAGAAAAGGAGGACTCCAAGGAGGGTGCAAGGCTTGAAAGGGATAGAACGTACTGAAGCGATGTGGTTTACAGAGAAAAAGGTGCTACAGCAGACAAATGTAGGGCATATGAAGCATTCATTGAAGACAATGGAAAGGGATATGGGCTTTAATATAAGTTGGATGTTCTGGTGCCAACTAAGAGAGTAGTTGAGAGCGGAAAAGGGAATTTCTCCGTCTGTTCTTGGCGCTACTTCGCAAACACGGTAAATGGCGAAAATATTTGAAAAAGGAAAACATAATATAATACTAAAATGGATAACAACTACGAAAATTATTTGTTGGTATATACTTTGATAAGTAAGAAAGAAAACAAAATATCATCTAAACAGTAATTGTGGAATTCCTGATATCCAATGAAAGACGTACAAAGATATATGTAGTATTTTTATGTGTAAAATGTATCTTGGTAACAAAGTTTTCCTACCTTGACAAGAAATCATCATATAATGCCACAAAGCTCCATTCAGAAAATGCTCAGGTCATATTCAACTTACTACATCTACCTTTTAACAAACAGTTTGAGAGTAAAAGATTGTATATTTCAGTTTTTTCCTACATCATAATAAAGTGGTCCTTGTGGAAAACCCGTTTACACCAACATAAGTGCATGACCATAATCTCTGAAGCTTGATGGAAAACTTTGATGTGATCAACATCATTTGAGAAGGAACTACTAAAACAGAGCAATAGATTAATTTATGTGATTGAGTTGTAACGGAATTATTAGAACATATGAGCAGGAATATATATATACTTATCATTACTATCAATGTTGTTATCATGTAACCTCATGATCACTTTTGTGTACTCCCATCAAGCAGAGAAATAACGGGCTTCTTTGTTGTGGAAAGTTGCTACATTAAACTGTACTTCTTTCCATCCATTGATGATGATACAGCCTCAATAAAGATGGTCTTTCACTAATAATTTATGGAAAGGCAGGTTAATCCAGTAACACCTCACAGTTTTGTCGCTCTTCTAAGAAAAAAAGAAACATGGAAAATATAAGATTCCTCCTAATCACCTGGACCGTAAATGAAAAGAGATCTGTAAAGTATGCATGTAATTAGCACTTCCTGTTAACTTTACATTAACTTTGATAACATAAAAAGTGAAAATAGTGTTAATACCACGTATAACTTTAACACTTTTATATGTCATCTGTCTTCCAATGACGAATATGCGCAGTTTTGACCGAAGGCAAAAAAGACTGTGCTAAGGTCTCCACCGGGCATAGACTTGGAGCTCATATAAAGAATTTTAAAACATTTATATAAAAAGAGGAAAATATATGTTGTCTATATTTTAGTAAACTATAAATGCATAGTTACATCGAAAAGTAGATAGCTATGAAGAGTTGAGTAAAAGAATCACGATGAAATTCAAACATCAACAGACCAGTTTTGAGGTTGTCTATTATAGCGTAAAATGTAAAAAACTCACAGATTGATATGGTAACATTAAAAAGATGTACAGTAACTCAAAGGGAAAACCTGCAAACTGGCCAGGTGACTGAGGAAGCGCAAATAATGTTATTCATGGCCTCCAAGACGAACAATAATCAAAGCTCTACTTCAAGTTGTTCATTATATTACTATCAACCACTTCAACTGGTACATCATTCCATATGTTAGTAATTATATTAAGGAAATGGTACTTCACCTCATTCGAGTAAAACGTTGGCCCACGAGGTTGTATCCATTACTACGAGTGAAATCAGACGAATCAAGTCTAAAGTGCCTGGTTTATTTGAGATTGTAAAAGCCTTTGATAATTTTAAAGACCTGTATCAGATCACCTCGTAACCTTCTCTTTTCTAAGGTGAATAGGATGAAATCGTTTAGTCAGCCTTCATTGGATACTTTTCTCATTGTGGGAACCAGCTTGGCAGCTCGCCTTCGTACTCTTACATTCTGTCTTCGTCTTCTTTCAAGTAGGATGACGGTAACTGAACACAGTATTCAGGTTAGGGACACACCAATAAATATCAATGAGTGAAGGTAATCTTCCTGTACCTACATACGAATGTTCCTCCGGTGAATCGTATAAGTGTGATCGCCTTTATTATATCATTTCTACACTGCTTGCATGTCTTCCGGTCACCAGAGACTGTTATGAGCAAATTTTTATCCTCACTTTCCTTTAGTAATTGAAGAGAATTCATACTGTAGCTTATCTTCTCCTTTTTACAACCGATATATAACAATTTACACTTATCATAAAAACTAATTTACCATACATTGACTAGCCCAGTCCATCAGTTTCACTATGTCGATTTCATGCTTCTGACATTTAAATTCAGGCGTAAGTTTACTTCTAAGCTCCGTATTATCGATATCAGTATTATCATATTCATCCACTCACTCACTACGTTCTTAGCGCTGCTGCTACGTCATCCCCAGTTTGTCACCCATCTTTCTCTACAGGTATTTCCTTCATCCTAGAAGGCTACCGTCAGTAACGTGGTATAATCATATTACTATCAGGACCAAAAGGACCGGCAGGGAAAAGTAGATAGTTGAAATTGCAAATTATTGAAAGCTAAAACAAAAACGTAAATGAAATTTAAGGTTTACTAAAACTTTATAAATACATGAACTGAAGAAAACGTAAATGGAAGTGGTTGTTGTAAACTAGAGAGAATAATGTTTTGGTATGAGCAAAAGTTTTTCCTCTTATCAACATACTACAAAATCTATTTATCATGAAAGACTTAATATTCATTCTACATACGAACGACTTCCTGTCGACAGACGAAGAGCTTTCGTGCGTTACAGTGATCTGTGAGTCATTTATTATTTATAGAATATTTATACCCTACACAATTACTCTCCAAGTTCTATTGGTCCCAGACACCAGAAGACAGAAAGAAGGAATAAGAAGACAGGATGACGCACCCGCCCTCGACGATGTGTGAACCAGAACCGATGGTAGACGGATCCACGTGGTCCTACACATATGGGAACCTCATAGAACATACTAACTTCGAGGAGCATCAGCGTCTGACAGAGCCAAGGATAGTGTTCTAGGGTTAAAAATATCCTGATTAATATTTCATGTTTCAGGTTTCTACTGAATCCTGTGAAGTGGATAACCTGGAGGATTGCCAGTGAACGTCACCAGCCGTGAGACATGATTGGTAGACACTTGAGTATGATGCTGCTGCTGCTGATGGTAGTGTTGGTGGCAGTGCCCAACTACTGCACCGCCGTCAGGCGCTACACATCAACATCTCCTCAAAGTGGCACTACAATAGGTGTTCCTTGTAGGTGTAGGAAGTGTTACTACCGCGTGAGTGTAGTTCCTTGCCGCTGTTCTAAGATCTTCGGTTGTGATAGCGACCCAGTTCTGTAAAGCAACAGAGTAGAAGCATGTTTTATCTAAATTGATATTTACCATTTAAGATGCAGGTTATCAATCTTTCTGAAAAAAAAAAAAGGAATTCAGCCAGACTACTTTTCACTTTTCACTTTAGCTACACATCTGCAAGATGTATACATACGGTCTTCTCTTTATGTTCATATTTGGAAGAGCAACATCCTTGTAGTTATACTTTTCGCTCGTTGAAAACTTCTTAAGATTTATACACTTGATATTGTTCGTGTGAGATCCTTTGTACCTCTCTGAGATTATCTTTTTTTACCCACATATAGGGAACAATTACTTAGAAATTAATCTGTTTACATGTATTCTATGCAAATATATGAATAAATTGATAATTGAATGATTAGTAAAAAATCTTTTTTTTTTTAAATCCCTATATATTGCGTACTGATGGGAATAAAACAACATACTTATGTCCAAAGGAGTCATAGTTTTGGGCCACCACATCATAAACTTATCAATTTTGAAATGAATTCCGTCTGCACTCAAGTCCCCATTGAAGAAACTATAAAATACCTAAGGAGGAAATTATCTGATCTGAGCTTTGCCCTATGCCTTCCCATAAAGATTTTTATTGACTTAATTGAACTTTGTGTTTCAAATGTTTTCCATTATGATGAAGGTAATTCTTATTGATAAAAATGTCTTCCTGCTATGGGATATCCCCTTTGTCTTATCCTCAGTAACTTATTCATGGAATACTTTCAAAGTGAAAGTCTAACTCTAATTAATAATCATCCCAAAACTGGCGATTTCTTAAATGAAATAGATAAGATTTATCCCATCATCAAATTGAAGAATAAATGAGAAAAAGAACGCAAATTACCGTTTTCTGATGTGTTCATAACAAGGGAATCTGAACATTTATCATTCAAGATCTACAGGAAACCTACCAACGTTGAAAGCTACATTCTCTATTTTTCAGTACATGATCTGTCAGTGAAAATATCTGTAGTTATGTGTATGTTTTTAAGTGCATTATCATATGTGATTCCATAATTCTGAAAGATGAATGTGGTCTTATAAGACGTGTCTTTAGGCACTTATTTTATCGCAAGTAGCTTGTGAACAAGGTTTCCTGGAAAGCTAGGAAGATTTTTTATGTATATCGTAAAAAAGTGAGTAAAAGGTTGATAGGTCCAACATCATAAAACAGTACTTTTGTTGTATGCTTCCATTACAATAAAATTGACTGGAGTAATGCCATATCAGTCATTAACTCTAACTCCAGTAACACGAGAAATATCATTGAATATTCAGTTATTGAATACACAAAGAATTATAACCTTAATATTAGTGAAGGTCTATACAAATTGGAGAGATTTATTGTTGATTAAATTTGTAAACAATTCTCTTTCTAGTCCCCATAATGACTTTATGATACGCTCGTTGTCTGTCTTGGACAATCATGTATTTACCAAATGGCGTAATAGCTACATCTCTTCGTTGTATATCAGCAAACTTATATTTCTTTCTTGTATCTCTCCTGATGATGTGATTATTACACGAAAGTGCACTTGGGAACTTACCGTGTTCTATTTTCCCTGTGGACTCATTGGGATATATATATACACGAACAAAGTGAATATGATCACGTACTTTCATAGAACATACAAACCTCCAACAGCCAGGATCGAATCCGGGAACCCTGCGCAACAAGCGGGAGCGCTACCGCTAGGCTATGATCGACTCTAATAAGGAAATAACTTCGAATACTATGTACTCGAATACCCTTCGGCTCACGTTGGTGAGCAACGGGGACTACAACGGTGATTTCCCATCAGGCTCACAAAGCCTGCAGATAGCATTTCACCGAACCTAACTGATAACGAACAATGCGAACAAAGTACATATGAACGCGCACTTTCATAGAACATACAAACCTCCAACAGCCAAGATCGAAATGACCGGTGGAATCCCCGTTGCTCACCAACGTGAGACGAAGGGTATTCGAGTATATAGTAGTCGAATAGTCATTTCCCTATTAGGGTCGATCATAGCCTAGCGGTAGCGCTCTCGCCTGTTGTGCAGGGGTCCCAGATTCGATCCTGGCTGTCGGAGGTTTGTATGATATATATGTATATATGTCATATAAAATATACATATTACCCTCTAAGAGCAAAGATTCGAACTAAGTTATTTTGCGTGGCTTTTAGGAATGGTAAGCGCTCTGCTATGATCGCCCCTTATAAGGAAATGCCTGTTCGAGTACTGGTAATCGAATACCCTCTGTCTCAAATCTATGAGGATCTGGGTTTAGACCGATTGAATCATATCAGGCTCACATTAGCAGTAGTTAACAAACTTACAGGCCTATTGTCATGCGTGTAGGTATGTGAACACGAATGTAGTACATATGAAGCGCTCCTTTTATGAAACACATTATGTCCTCTAGCAGGAAGGATTCGAATCAGGTCTCTTTTTGTAGTTGTTGGGAACGCTATTTCCCTATTAGGGGCGATCATATCCTTTCATACGCTCTTTCAAATGCATTAGCAACTTTTGTGTTTTCTCACACGAATCAGCAACTAGTGCTATACTATCGTTGAACAATAACTGACTCACTTACCAGGACCTATCATTCTTCAACGGACTGAATACTCGGGCCTCTCTCCAAGACTCTTGCATTTACCTCCCTAACTACTCCATCCATAAACAAGTTAAACAAACATGGTGACATCACACACTCCTGCCGCAGACCCATCTTTGCTTGGAATCTTTCACTCTACTCCCCTCCTACTCGTACACCAGCTTTGATAAAGACTTTTACTGATCTTGCGCCTTACCTATCATACCATTTATTCTTAAGACCTTTCACTTGCCATCTATATCATCCCTATCATATTCCTTCTATAGATCCATAAATGCCTCATGAAAATCTATCATTTTTCTTTAAGTATTTCTCACACACATTCTTCAAATCAAATCCCTGATCCACACATCCTCTACCACTTTCGAAAATACACCACTCCTCCCCATCCTGATGCTCTGTACTTGACTGCACTCACCAACTATCACCCGATATCTGCCACTCTGTTATCAAACACATTTAACACACATTCAAAATACTCATTCCGTCTCCTCCTTACTTCATCACAACCTGTTATCACTTCCTCCCTTGCCCACTTCATTGATATTCCCATTTGTTCTCTCGTCTTTTGCATATTATTTACCCCCTTCCAAAATGTCTTTTTATTTTCCTTAAAGTTCAATGATATCTCTCACTCAATCCTCATTTGCCCTCTTATTCAATTCTTGACCAGTTGCCGGTTTTTCTAATATATCTCCGAATCACTTGCACTCCTTCCATGTAAGCTCCTTCCAAACGCCTGTCATTTCTCTTTCACTAACAACTATATTTCTTCATTCCACCACTCACTACCCTTTTTACTCCACCCACCTCCCACATTTTGTAGTTCACATCCATATCTTGCACATCCATTCAGTAATTCCCTATATCTATAGTACTAATAGTTCTCTAACTGTGACGCTAAATTCTGGCATCGTAAGTGTGCTATTTATGAACGTCTGAAAATTTGTACAATTACATTGCAATGTAAAACCAGAAATGATGAAATTACTCAGGGTTGTTGCTATGTTCCTATCATCCACAATGGTTTCCCCATCTTTCTATACTAAGGATCTTATCTCACTCCTAATATGTTTTTATTGTTATTGATATATCTCTTAGATACTTTGGGATCTCTCGTTTCTGTATAAAAACTATCGGTGAAAACATGTCCATAATTTCTCTGGGTGGGAGATGACATGATTGAGACTATTGTGTTGCAATAGCCATTATAATGCTTCCTTTCAAAGAGAAGGATAAAGATAATATTATAAGGGGAGTGGATTTAAGTTTCATATCCAACTACACTAGATTATGGTCACGTGCTTGGATGTTCGCATACATGAGTTGATAAGAAGTTTGATTCAAGAAGTATATCAAGTATATTAGTTGATTCACTTTAAACACCTAAAATAGTTCGCCAACTGATCTTTGGAAGATTGAAATCCCCAAAAATGATCAAATCTCTATCCTTTATTGCTCGTTTTTAACTCTTGCATATGACAATATCA
>JAUUDZ010001622.1:0-11929 GCA_032361705.1 Panulirus versicolor | reverse complement strand
CTCTCTCTCTCTCTCTCTCTCTCTCTCTCTCTCTCTCTCTCTCTCTCGTGTGTGTGTGTGTGTGTGTGTGTGTGTGTTATGGCACCTCAGCTTTCCACCACCACGACTCCTATATAGCTAAAGGTCATATTATGCAAATACTCTGCCTGGGCCTCACACGTTCTGGAAAGGTCCAGTAACTTCATGGGGGGTTTACGGTGTTTTAAAGTACAGCGGCAAGAAAAATGCTGGATTTTACTCCGTTGAGGCGTGGGCCGGAGGGGAAATATTGGTACGACGGCCTTAGAGTGCCTGAGTTGTCATGCACCTTATGAGCATGATAATGCTATCCCTCACCACGATGGCACGGTGCAGGGGCATGACGCTCCTACAGTCCTTGAGCACGTCGGTTCGATCCCTAAAGGACGATGATGCGGTCGTTAAGAATGACAGTACGATCGTTAAGCACGACGGTACGATCGTTAAGCACGACGGTGCAGCACAACAGCACGATCGTTGAGGGTTCTCCCCATCTTTGCAAAGTCTGTGTAAATGAAGACAACATTTTCTTTTTTCCCAGAACTTCATCAATCCTGCCATAGTTCCTTGGTTACTATGACAGCATTGTTGAAGCTCTGGGAAACAAAGAAAATGTTTTCTTGATCTACGTACACTTTGCAAAAGCATTTGACAAAAGCGACCATGGTGTCATAGCACATGAAATGCGAAGGATGTGAATAATCGGAAACATTTAAGAGATGGATATACAACTTTTTAACTAACTGATCACAACACGTGGTTGTAAACCATGCCAAATCTAGTTCCCCCAAGGAACTGTACTTGCACCCCTCTTCTTCCTCGGTCTTAATCTGGCATTGTCATAAACACGAGCTACAGTTTCATGAAAATCAGATCGATGGAAGTTACGAAAAGGCTACAACGAGACATAAACGAGGTCTTTGAAAAGGCAACGGAGAACGACATGATTTTCAATGAATATGATTTCCATCTTCGGTATGGGAAAAATGAAGAAATCAAAACCAACAGAGAATATCGGACAGACACAGACGCTGGAGTAATAATGTCTAACGACCTAACCTTCAGCGAACACAACAAAACAACGGTTGTCTTATACGGAAGGATGGCAGGCTGGATCCTGCGGACCTTCAAGACAAGAAAAAAAACAAAACACTAATGATGACATTATTCGATGCGCAAATTCTTTTACGAATTGTATATTGTTGCTTCTTGATAACACCGTACAGGGGGGGGGGGGGGGAATTAGAACATGTTCAGAGGTCTTTCACAGCCTTGCCATTGTGATGAAGGACCTAAAGCACTGGAAACGGCTGATATTATCGTAGCTATACTCCCTGGAGTGTAGACGGGAGATGTATATCATCATATGTATCTGGACTATCCTAGAAGGTATGGTTCCCAACTTACATAAGGAAATAACGTCTTACTGTTATGCCAGGCATGGAAGACTGCTACATACTACCTCTGAAGTCCAAACGTGTCTTATGCACAGAAAGAGAGAGCACCGTAAACGTCCGGAACCCAAGTCTTCATCATCTTGCCTGCTGCGTGGTATGCATGGTAGAGAACTTCACGATGCACTAGACAAGTACCTGCAAAATGTATCACAGCAGCCAGGCTGTGGGGGCTATGTGGACCTGAGGGCTTCGGCTTCCATTAGCATGGTCACCCAAGGACCAAATCCAACATCCTGGTCCCCTCCCGCACCAGGTATACACCAGAACGGTACAACTCAAAGGTAAGACGGCATTGACTTTGCCCGGACCCATAGGTGTCAGGTCATAGGTGAGGCAATCACATCCCGTCGTGCTCAGAGGAAGTCCATACGTGCATGAGGGTCGCATCGCCCGTCATGCACCTCTGCTTAAAGGCCTTGTGATGCCTCATGATTCTGACCGTCACCAGTTGGCAAGAGGAGGAGGGTTGTGCAAACACCAACCCAGCTTTAAAAACACACCATCATGAGTGTTCAGAAAAAAATCACCTAAACGAGAAAGAGAAAGAAAAAAAAATTACAAGAAACATCAACAACACAACTTTGAAAGCACTAGCATAACTGAAGACAACTAGCCACACAACACTAGCGCTACTCAACACAATACTAGTGCCATTCAACACAAGAGGCAACCGTACTGGCAACTTTAAGAATACGTAAATAAACGATGAGTAGGTTGAACTGAGAGAGGAATGCCGTTCACCACGCTGTACCAAGATGTATGACATATTGAAAAGAGAAATGTATTGCCTCAAAGGAAGGACTGAAAAGGAAAAGGATATAGATAGAAGACAGAAAAGGACACAAAGAGAAGGCAGAAAAGAACACTAGTGGAAGACAGAAAAGAACACTAGAACAAGACAGAAAAGGACACAAAGAGAAGACAGATAAGGACACAAAGAGGAGACAGAAAAGGACACAAAGAGGAGACAGATAAGGACACAAAGAGGAGACACAGGTATACAAATAGAACAGAGAGGCAGCCGTCCGTCAGAGTAGCGCCCCTGCACACCAGCGTTCACCTCTCAAATATTTCACTTCACCACCGCCCTGTGGAAACACCTCCCACGGTTTATATATATATATATATATATATATATATATATATATATATATAAACACACAGTATATTCTTTTCTTTCATCTAGTTTGCCGTTCCCTGCATTTGTAAGGTAGCGTAAGAAATGGACGACGAAAAGAGAAAGTTAGATATGGAAGAGAAGACTTGAAGTATGTACGGGTGTATGGTGTAAGTCTCTCTCTCTCTCTCTCTCTCTCTCTCTCTCTCTCTCTCTCTCGGTCCACATGGAGCTTAACGTGGTGGTGGAGTTTGTGTGGAGCAGTGATGGCTTGAGCTATGGCAGTGGGGATTTTCCTTTCCCTTTAAAGGTCAAGCTCAAGCTCTCAGATGAACACATGTAGGCTATTTTCTCTAATACTTTTTATCAACTGTATTATGTAGGTATGGTATGTCAAGTTCTCAAAAACATCACTAAGTTTATTTGGGAAAAGATTATCACTCATTTGTAACAGATTTATTCATCTTGGGACATAATGCAAGTTGAAACTGTGTTTCAAAGTAATGTCATGAATACAGAGAGGTCTAATCTTTTGAGAAGTTCCTCAGGTTAGAAACTAAAGCATATGCAATAAGTTTTAATATTACATGAAAATTGCAAAGCAAAATTTAGGCACAAGATTACAGTTCCTCACAAAGGGTTTTTGTGCTGTCAAAGAATAAATAAATTCTTTGTTTAATGATGAAGCACAATTGTACAAAATGTTTATGCTCGTTACTACTTTCATTGTGAACCGAAAATTGCTGCATTCTAGGATTTGCAATGTCAAAATTTTAAAGCCTGATTAAGAGTAAAGACTTATAGTAAATGAAATTTCTTACAATACCATCATTGCATATTTCTACAATTAACAATATCAAATTTGATAACCTAAGTAAAAAAAACATTAAAATATCATAAGTAAAAAGAAATGGATAGCAACTCATAAAATTAAGGTGGATCATGTTAGTATGAACATTCATAATTTCACTGTCAAATGGAAGTGCCAGAATGTCTAAAATGGGTTTGCCTATGATGAGAAAAATTTATTCATGCCACACATCAAAACCAGAGAAATCATGGGCCTATGCTTACAATATATACAAGACTTCGGTATATGAACTGCAGATCTTGAAAAAAAACCATATTAAAGCATTTTTCATCTAACATACATTAAAACAAAATTGTGAATCTATTACTAATGTGAAAAGCTTAAATGAACCAGTTATTTTTTACCATATATATAGAATATGACAGGAACTATTTATCTCTACTCAATTATCATGGGACACTCGTAATTTTACAAGTTTTTCAGACAACTTCAACAAATATCAATGGCACAGCCAGGTATTTTGTTTTAAATGTTAGAAGATCACTATAAACAATATGAAAGATAATTTCTAAAAAAGCAGGCCCATATCTAGGGGAGTTACAAAAGAGGAACTGTCCTCCAAAAAGCATGTTAAGGACCATATCCTGCTTACTGGCAGTGTACTTTAAGATAGTCAATAACTGTACAGGCTCTGGCACCCACTGTCCACATTACTCTCGCTAAAACTTTGTCTGGATTAATGGTATATCAAAGTCCCTGACACAAAGCCTAAAGATGGGGCTGGAAGTGTTGAAGTTAGCAACCCAAATTAAGGTTCAGTAAGGTTATGCGTCAGGGTCAAGTGGGGTAAACAGGAGTGTGGAAGGGTGAACATTCAGTACATACCATGGGTCTGTTTATGTGATGAAGATAGTACTCACAGAGGTTACAAGACAAAGGACACCTCACTGACAATAATGCATAGGCAACAGATTGCTGAACATGTTCCAAATTAAGTAAACAAAAGTAAGGTTATCAAGTTTAAAGGGGGAGACTGACAGTTTGATTGAATTGAGTTTGAGGAGAGAACCTGAAGGAAGTACAGTATTGTGTTTCAGATACCTTGGAGTGGTCATGGAAGCTTAAGTTAGCCACAAGGTAGATGTGGAGGCTAAGGTCCAGGGTGTACTGAGGATTGTAAGGAAAGAAAGTTTATTGGCTGTGAAGGCAAAAATGGGTGTCTGATGGTACAGTAGTCCCAACAGTGCTGTAAGGATGCAAGGCACAAGCCCTAGATCAAAAAGTATGGAAGAGCATGAATGCGTTGAAAATGAAATGCATAAGTATAATACATATTGAGGGGACTGACTGAAAAGGATACAGAGAGAAGTGTGGTATTATGAACAGTATGGATGAGAAAGCTGAAGTGGGTATGCTAAAATAGAATGGACAAGTGAGGAGAAGCCGACTAAAAGTGTACATGCCAGAAAAGAAGGGGACAAGGTGAAAAGGATGACTGAACTGGAGATGGAAGGATGCTTTGAGAGGTTGAGGCCAGAACATTCAGGGCATGAGTGCATGAGACAGAGTGGAATGGGGTGACGTGGTGTCAATGGGTTAAGCCAGAACTAATGCTGCGGATGGGTGGAAACCATAGAAAATTCTGTGGGGCTTAGCTGTGGATAGGAGGCTCTGGTTTTGGTGCAATATACAAGAAAGCCTGAGAATGGATTTGTGGAAATGGGTAATTTTTTCATGTTCCTGGCACTACCTCAATGTACGGAAAATGGAAAAAACATATCTAAAAACTAAAGAATTTGATTACCACAGCTTTGTTAGTTTTTATATCCTTCATGAATAAGATTTGGCTGTGCATTCTAGTTTTACTCATTGTCATCACTAGTAAAAACTGTAGACTAAAGTCATACTACAACAGTTTAAATATGCCCTTGGAAATACAATATTTTGCTATTTTCACAAACCAGCTGATGGCAATGGCATATATAACTGTAATGAAACACTCATCTCTTCCTCTAAAACCACCTAATCATGAATGCCCAAACACAACAATCTTTAAAATACCCCAAAATTTTAAGTAAAATAGTTTTCCTGCCATATACAATGTATGGTGAAAGCATTTTGCATTGTTTCCACTACAGCAAAAATGGTAAAAAACAGAATGCTTCCTATTGTATTCCCAGCAGTTTCATTCAAAGCATCAGCATATAAACAGGATCATGAAGATGCTTCACAATATACAATACAATGGCTCACATGAGTTTCACTGACTTGAAGTTATCCTTGGTCAAAAAGTAAACACTGACTAGTTATTTCAAAATCATAGATATCATTTACATCACTTGGCATGGGAGTGAATCGGAGAATAATACCAAGATCATTCACTCCTTGATGACTTATGGCTTGCAATTACAGCTATTGAACAGGGAAGCACAATCCCCTCCAGATGTCATTAATGCAAGTTGGTGATTTACCCTATCTTCTACTTGTTCAGACAGATGTACATACCCTGATCCATTCTGATTTACATCAGATAACAAGGCTGGGAGAAAAACCTAAGATAACAAATAAAATTTACAGAATATGCTATTATTCAAAATTCATTTCTCTTGCCAAATCCCTTCCCCTTCCTCTTCCTCTTCCCTTTGACTTATCTTCTGCAGCTGCCTTTTGTGCTCGACGCCTCTTCACATCCCAATTGTAAATGCGAGCCATTGTCACTTCTGTTGTGGTGATTTGGTTTCTGTGAGAAGGAAAGATAATTAACATCCAATAAAGAATGGATGAGAGTGGATGGTACTGCAGATAAATTTCTTGAGAAAATTGTTGAGTGTGTTACTACTGACTGAGTAGTTTGGATTTTCATTGTATGTAAGGATCATGGTGAGGCTTTAAAGCATCTTACACTCCATCCTTCCACCTCTTCCTTAGTTTCACCCTTTTCCTTGTTCCTCCCACTTCTGACACGTTTACCCTCTTAAACATCCTTTCCTCACTCATCCTTTCTATATATGCAAAACATTTCAGCACACCCTCTTCATCTGTCTCATTCATATTCCTCTTACCTCAGTCTTAACCTATCATTCCTTATTCAATCACCCATCCTCAAATCACATAATGTCCTCAAACGTTTAATTTCCAACACATTCACCATATTTAAATTTTTTTCTTAAGCCCATGCTTTGCATCCATATAGCAATGACAGAACCTAACATACCCATATTTGCCCTTAACGACAGGGACTTCCCTTTTCATACATTTCTCAAAGCCCCCAAGACCTTTCCCCCTCACACGAACCGTGGCTCACTTCAGTCCCTCATGGCACCATCTGCTGCTAATTCTATTCCTAGGTATCTAAAGCACTCCACTTCCTCCAAGTTTTCTCCATTCAAATTAATACTCCAAATCACCTGTCTTTTTATAATGCTAAACCAAGTAGCCTAGCTTTTATTCACTTTTACTCTCAACTTTCTCCTCTCACACTCATTCCTAAATTCTAAATTCAGAAACCAGCTTTTGCTGTTTCTCACTTGAATCCGCCACCAGCACTATATATATCATAAGCAAACAACTGACTAACCTCCCAGGCAACCCCCACCTCCAGCAGACTAAATACCTGCTCCTCTCTTGAAGACCCTTGCATTCACCTACCTCATCATCCCATTCATAACCATATTAGAGTCATGGTGACACCACACACTCTTGCCACAGATCCATTTTCATCTGCAACCACTCATCCTCCTCTTTACCTACTTGCACACATGCCTTACTCTCTTTATAAAATCTCCTCATTGCTTCTAATAGCTTTTTTCCACCATCATTGTTCCTTCCCAAGCTGATGCTCTGTGCATGCCACCATCCTCACAATCACAACTGTTCCATACAACTTATCACATATACTCAATAAACATATATCTCTTTAACCTGAACACTCACCTTTATCCCCCTGCCTCTATACAATGGCACTATATAGGCATTCCAGGTAACCAATCTTAGCACAATCACTTCCTTTAGAAATTCAACTGCAATACCAGACACTCCAGCCACTAGGCTTTCACCACCTCTTCTATTTTCACCAAACCACAAGCCATGTCCCTCCATGCCTTGATAAAAGGGCACTATACATGCACTCTACCAGTCCTAAAGGCACATTGCCTTGGGCCATACATATAGTGAAAAACCTGACTAATTAATCAACAGACACTATTACCTCCTTGTGACATTGAACTGCAATCCCATCCATTCCTTTCACTTTGTCATATTTCTTCTTACATAGGTTTTTACCAACTCCTCCCTTCTGGTTTTTATAGAATTTCTATGATTCACATGGAAACCTGTAAAAATAACAAATCAAGCAATGTCCTAAGTACTTCAGAATATTTATGCTATACCTGAATCATAATTCCTGTCTTTCTTCTAGATACTGTTAATAATTACAGAATAAAACTGTCTCTCTTTGATGCCTGTTCTTACTTAGCTCCTCAAGGAGGTGACCACAGCAACAGAACTCCATGGATGCTTCGCCTTTAGTGCCTTATCCCTAACGAGCTACTGGCAGAGGGCAACTCTAGCGCAGTATTTGCAGAGGCTCCTGTCTATTGCATGATGTACTATAATAAAACTTACCGCAAGAAATCAAGATCATGATCTACTTGTGTTAGATTCTTTGTGGCATTGCCCAGGTTCTTAGACAAAAGACCTTCAGCATCCTCCAAGCCATACTCCAACATCACATTGGCCTGTGAAGATCAATCAAGTTCAAATTACATGGTCCATTATTATCTGCAGCAGACTACTCAAATATAAAATCTTTGTGGGTCTCTAAATCAACAATTTAAAGTAACAAAAGATTTTAAAACATTCTCAAATTATCATCTACATGTCTATCTACCTATACCTCTGATGTCTGGAAATCACTCAAGGGGGTGGCCATGGCATTGGTTTCTATAACTAGTGAACTCCAGCACCACTTCTTAGCCTGTAGGGCCTCACCCTGTACAGGCTACTGGCAGAGGGCAAGTCTAGCACAGTGTTTGCAGAGGCTCCTACCTAAAGTTCCTACTGATTACTTTTACCTAAAGCTCATGCCCAATGTTCCTAGATACTATTTCTACCTAATGCTCTTGCCTAATGTTCCTTGCTACTATTTCTACCTAATGCTCCTACCTACTTCTTGTCTATTACTCCTACCGCTTTGCCAAAAGGCAGGGCTAGCACACACTGCTAACCACAGGAAAATCTAGTTATGAAGAATGAGCTGTGTGAGTTAAGTGCTGTCTAGTGTTATGTATGAGAAGTTGAGATTGTACATTTGTAGTCAGAATGCCAGCAGTCCACATGTGGGTGAGGCAGAAAGAAAAGACAACTATATAGGTCAGAGGGGTGCAACTTAACAACCACTTAAGTGCAGGCTTACTATACAGTGGTCACTAACCCCCCTGATACCCAGGCAGGTAGTACTGGTCATATTCCTCCCTGGTCATTGGCTGCCTCCCAACTACTACTGTCTTTAATTCCCATCCACTCTACATGAGGTTAATACAGTATTTGCAACATCTCAGTTAATTAATAAATCCTATACCAAGAGCCAGTTTCTTTCTTTTTTCTTATTTGGTTAAAGGAAAAATATGTGGCAGATCATACTTGTTGGCAAAGGATGAGCAGGTACAGTTCCAAACCTTTGAGGTGTAGGGAAAAAATCAATCATCAAGATGGGCCACCCATTGGCTAAACAATAATCAAGTGACAAAACAGCTTGCTACGTATTGCATGGTCTAACTAGCGGTGGGGTCACACAAGCAGCCACCTCTCAAGAGCAAAAACGAAAGTATTTATTTATATATTTATATATAATACTTTGTCGCTGTCTCCCACATTAGTGAGGTAGCGCAAGGAAACAGACTAAAAAATGGCCCAACTCACCCACATACACATGTATAACATACACGTCCACACGCACATATATACCTCGCTATCACGGGAAATGGCAAATAGTATAAAAAAAAAAATTTGAATGTATACATATATATACATACACAGGCATATATATATATATATATATATATATATATATATAGTTATACACATGTACATAATTCATGCTTGCTGCCTTTATTCATTCCCGTCATCCATTATGTTTCCTCTTTTCTGAGAACCTCTACAAATCTTCACCTCATATACACAATTAGCATAATGTGGTATCCCAGCTAGTGACACTATATTGTGCTAGTCTCAAAGAAAGTCAGTGTAAAAGCTGTATGAGGAAGACCAGTAAGCCCTCTCAAAGTACCAAATTTGGCATATCAAAAGCCTGATAAGTGGTGGATGTGTTCTCCAGGAAGTGATAGAGGTGAGATTATGTTTAGAAGACTCTTGGACGATAGAAATGCTGCATTCTTTGGACTAGTGGGAGGGCTCATATTTTAAGAATGTCTTAAATCTTTTTCCTCCATACTGTGTCTCTCATTGCAGATCCTGTATATACGGAGTAACACACCTTTATGGCAGATTCTAATAATGCAGTCTTAAACTGCCATTATGTAACCATAACTTCACTCTTTAGTCTTTCATTGAAACTTTTCAGCTTCTCAGGAAACATCTCTTGAAATTTGAATTACAGTTTCATTCCTCAACCTTTTTACATGTCATTCTTATTTTTTATTCACATTTCTTGTCCCATTCCATCCAAAATGAAAGGCTAATGTTCATATTACTGCCATATGATCTAAATTCCATGCCCAATCATATTATAGACTGCATATCATGCATTTTACCCATCTTCCATGTTTCTATGTTTTTATAAGCATTCAGGTTAGAAATACGTATTCACAATGCTTATGCCTTAATTTTTGGTTGTATCCTTTGACATGGAACCTTACTGAATGTGTTTTGAAGGTCTGTATAGATGACATAAACTCTTCTACTTTTGTCATACTAGTTGATTGTATAAAAGAAATCAAACAGACTTATCAGACATGAGGGATTTTGTTGAAAACCATACTGAGAATCACTTATTAAGTGGTGGTCCTCTAAATGGTTTGTAGTTTTATCTCGAATGGTGGTTTAAGTTAATTGGATGATATTATATGGGCAGTGCCTTATAACCTTCTTTTGAATATTAGTATTACATTGGCAAACTTCCATTCATCTGGAACTTTTTTAGTAGCTTGTGACTTATTGAAAATGGCAGTCAAGGGCTTAACCATCTCATTTTTCACCACTCTCATTGTCCTTGGATGAAACTTATCAAGGCCTGCTGTTTTATGTAATTTCATTCCATTTATTGTTGGTAGTATGTCCAGCTTATATGTCAGCTGATTGCAGAGCATTCTCTTCTCTTATTAATGAAACTGGTTTAGGACGAGGGTTGTTTTCATTTGTATATACAGATGCAAAGATATCATCTAGGAGTTCTGCCATGGCCTTATTGTCTCTAACCAAGTCACAGTTTTCTGTAATTAATAGACCAGTGGACTGGGTAATGACTAGCAAGGTTCATTCCTAGGGCCCCCTTTTTTTCATTATCTATGTAAATGACCAAGAGACAGGATTCATTGGTAGAATCTCAAGTTATGCCAAAGACATAAAGAAGGAAACAGCCAATTCAAAGGCAGACTGCATAGAGATTCACAGGGATTTAGACAAATTGATAGAGTGGACAGAGATTTAGCAAATGGATTTCACTATAGACAAATGCAAAGTAATGCATTTTAGTGCCAAAACATTAATTGTGAATACAGAATGATTGGTAAATCACTACTTTAAAGAACAAAAGGACCTTAGAGTTATTGTTAGTAATGACTCTAAATGTGGTAAACAATGCCTAGATGCATACAACAAATCCAATAGGATGTTAGGTTTCATTGCTAGAAATTTAAATTAGAAAACAAAGGATATGATACCTACCCTTTATAACATACTGTTTAGACCTCATTTGGAACACACTTTTCACTGAAACTGATCAAAGGTGAAAACAAACAGGAGCTAATTCACAAAAGAGGAACCAAACTAACTTCCCTTACTCAGAATTAAGCCATATGAGGTATGACTCGAAGTTGTAAACTTATCCCCTCTAAAAAAAAACACGGACTCCTAGGAGATCTGGTAGTTTTCAAAATACCATATAATATTAACAACATATGAAAATTCCTTGAATGTGTTTGATGATAGAGTGGCAGATATAGGGTGTTTTGGTCGAGGCTGTGTGCGAAGTGAGAGGGTCATGGAGAATGGTTTGGTAAACAGAGAAGAGGTGGTGAAAGCTTTGTGGAAGATGAAGGCTGTCAAGGTGGTGGGTTTGGATGGTATTGCAGTGGAATTTGTTAAAAAAAAAAGGGGGTGACTGTGGTGTTGACTGGTTGGTGAGGATATTCAGTGTATGTATGATTCATGGTGAAGTGCCTGAGGATTGGTGGAATGCATGCCTAGTGCCATTGTACAAAGGCAAAGGGGTTAAAGGTGAGTGTTCAAATTACAGAGGTATAAGTTTGTTGAATATTCCTGGGAAATTATATGGGAGGGTATTGATTG
>JAUUDZ010001611.1:766-11929 GCA_032361705.1 Panulirus versicolor | reverse complement strand
CACACACACACAAACACACACACACACACACACACACACACACACACACACACACACACACACACACACACACACAACACACACACGCACACATTTGATCATCAGTCCACTCCAAAAGAAGAACAGAGAGCTAATGGAGAAGGTCCAGAGGTGGACAACAAAGATAGTATGTGATTTGGGAGAGCTGAGCTACAGGGAAAGGCTATAAGGGGGAGCTAAGCTACTGGGAAAGGCTGTCTTAAATTGACCTACCTTGAATGAGAGAAGAGTGACCTGATCACAACCTTTAGGTTTATAAAACAGGTTGTTTATGTAGACATTGAACAGCTTTCTGCAAGTTGTGGGATTAAAACAACCAGATGACATAAAGTTGAGCAAGAACCATCAGAAAGATGTGACAAAGTACTTCTACGACTTAAGAGGTTTAGATGAATTAATGAAATGACTGAATGCAATTTATGCTGACAACATATAAAAAGTTAGAAATTAATTACACACAAACACATATACACATCAAAAGGATACACAACCTGTGATATACAAATAAGGGAGGTGTATGTAGAATGTTAGGGGCCCCTGTGTAATGTACACAGTGAATATTTAGTTTAAGTGTTTAAACTGTGAGTTTTGTATGGCTTAGGAGTGGAAGCTTCTCAGGAGTTTGTCAGCCTTATTGAGTCAATTTCTTGTCCTTTTATTTTTAAGGAAACCCAACTTTTAAGAGAATGGGGAAGTGAACAATTGTAGCCATATTAATGTATAAAAATGCAGCCCTCACTAGACAAAAGGAAATAAAGTTTATAGTGTAACCTAAAAGGCAACAGTCATTATAAGTTTAAGATCTAAATTCTCCTCATGATCGAGGTTCTTTTGTGATAGTAAGTTTCATTTCATTTTACCTTAGGGGATCAGTTTTAAGACATAATATTGCTGGAGTCAAGAAAGTCTTGTATGGACTTGTATAAAGGAATGCACCAAGACCAGATCTGGAAAGAAGGGATTAGGGATGGAAGAGGAATCACCAGAGAACAGAAAATTTCTATGAATCAAGACCAACTACAGCTGGAAGTAAATGAACTGAGGGATCATTTCAAGGATCATGAAGGGTGTCAGGAATGTAGGAATATGAGAAATAGTTTTGAGTATGAACAAAAATTTACTCCAGTGGAGGGAATTCATGAGGTACATAATCAGAGAAAAGCAGGTGAAGTCATTGAAAAGCACAGGTCTGATGGCACTTCTCCAGGTGTACTAGAGGTTTTTCAATTAAGGGAAATGACAAAACCAGTAAAGAATCTGTTGACAATTGTAGGCTGGGAGTTGCAGAATGAGTAGTGAGCATGAAGGTGCTGAAGGAGCAATATTGGCAGCTGTTCAGTCAGAGAAAAGGACTAAGATATGCAAGCAGTCTTTTATCAGTAGTGGGGAGGGAGGTTTAGAAGGAGCAATTCTGGCAGCTGATGAGCAGACATATACAGTGTAAAGACTGATGGAGAGGAACATACCTGGTATCATGTGAATAGAGGTACATAGAAAATTAAGTGGAGCTATTAAAGGAATGATATGCACAGTTAGGAAGCAATCAAGGAAGTGCATAGGGTAGTTAATGGAAGTTTTAGAAATATTCAGAGCATACAGCTAAATGAGAGAATATAGAACAAGTTGGCACACACAGGTTGACAATTCAATGCAGAAGGATTTAGCTGAAAAGTTGGTACCAAAATTAGAAAGATGAGTAAAGGAGCTGCTGATTATTTTTGGTATGGTGTAAGATCATACACCAGATAAGAGGAAAAGATTGTTGGAAGCTATGGCATTGCCAGATGCAATTTTGATAAGAGAAAGGAAAAGAATGGATGATTATGATTAAGATGTAAGGAGTAGACCTTTCATGATTGTGCTTGAGTCTGTGTCATTTCACCAGAAAATACTTATGAAAGCTGAGAAACTTAAACAAGCTGGAACTTAGTGGAGTATTCATCAAATAAGATAAAAGAAAGGAAGAAAAGCAAAAAGAACTGGCAGAAGACAAAAACTTTGAAACACCAACACGTAGACAGGGTTAATGTTTTTAGTAGGTGAAAATGTTGGACTGTGGAATGTAATCAAATGTTGATGGATAATTGCTTAATGGTAAAGAGCTGGAATTAAGGATTGTGCAAGGGAGAATGACCCTAATATTGCTGGAGTCGTGCAAATGAAGATTATTAAAGAGGTGAAATCTCACCCGTTCTTCCCAGTATAGTACTGATAATGAGGGTAAAAGATGGCAAAGGACAGGTAGGATTAACCTGCTTGATGAGGTATAGCTTAAGTTTCAAGAAACAGGAGAGGAAGGCCCATTCAGTTAAGACATCATGGGAAAAGTAGCGGGAGGGAAGAAATGCATAGTGGTAGTGTTATCATTAGAACAAGTGATATTGTAATGCTCCAGTTTGATTGTATGATAAGTAAGGACATTAAAAGTCCAGAGATTAGAGTGGTAAAGGATGGGATTAAAAGAGATTTGATGGGAGTGGTAAGTGATAAGATTAAAAGTGCAAAAGTAAGAGTGGTAAATAATGGGATAAAAAGAGCAATGGAAGATACTACAACTCGAATGCCATTGATGTGGAATGGGAAAGAGGTAATAGAAATCATGAAGATATCTAGAAATATAAAAAGATATCTAGAGCTAAAAGGTCTTCACCCACATGAGACTTATGGTCCTCATGAAAGTTCACCATATGTACTGAAGATGTGTGAAGGTATGCCAGATAAACCACTTGACATACAGTTCCAGATGTCACTAATAGGCAAAAAGCCAAAGGGATTGGAAAAGGGTAAACATTATACCTGTCTGTTAGAAAGGGACGGGGATAGGTGCTGAACTACAGATTCATCTCATTAACAAGTATGGTGTGTAAGGTTCCGAGAAAAATTATCAGAAAACAAGTAGGTAACATTCTACAAAGTAGGAACTACTTCAGATCTACAAAGGAGGAACTACCTCAGAGAGAGAGCACAGTTTTAGTGAAAGGTCACTTGTAACCAACTTCTCTTACCTGCATGTTTTTTGATGATCCAGTGGTTTGGAGGGAAATGAAAAGCAGGGAGGAGAGCGCTAATATACAGAGAGACACCAAAGTTGGTGTGATACTTGTCATACATACATACATATACATATGTTACAAGAGGTCATAGTGGTGCAAAAACACAGGAAAATGGAACATAGGTTCCCAAGAGCACTTTCGTTTAATGATCGTATCATGAAGTGGAGAACACTCAGTTGATATACAAGGAAGAGATGTAGCTAATACACCATTAGTAAACAAGTGTTACCAACCCGAACACCACATCTGGTAACACTTGTTCAAAGTCACACTCTTACTTTTATCTGCCTCTCTTCAGTGCAAACTTATTAACCTTGCTTTGATTCACATTTACTCTCAGTTTTCTTCTTTCATACACTTCCCCAAATGTGGACACAAGCTTATGTAGCTTTTCACTTGAGTGTGCCACCAGTGATGTGTTATCAGCAAATAAAAACTGACTCGCCTCTCAGGTCCCCAAACCCCCAGCAGACTGCTTACCTGCAAAGCCAGTGTCATTCCCCTCCAAAATATTTGAACTCCTTTCACCAATTGACTTGAGTTTCCTCCTGCGTGACCTCTTTACACCCCTTGCAAACCACAAGTCCTTGTATGCAGATGACCTTACAGTTACATAACCACCAAGAAAATGTGAAACTATGTTACACTTAGAATATTGGCTCACTCAAAACAAAATATCAGTATCCCCACAGATTTCTCTGTAGTTTTTTATTATACAACTTAAAACACTCTGGACAAGAGAATAAGTGTGAACAATCTTTGATAATGTGTGGATCAAATGAGCAAGAGAAAATTTGTGAACAGTACTATAATATATGGATTTAATTCTTTTTATATTTATGAGAGCACAGATCATAATGAACAGATAAACATGATAGATAAAAGAATGAGAATAAATAAGTTACGAGTGGAAGCTGAGGATGAAAGTCTTCTGATAGGTGTTTGGATACAACATTCGTAGTTTGGTTCAAAATATTTACATTGCCAAAGATGAACATTCATTGGTAAATTGTCAGGTTAGAGAGCGTGTGCATTGATATTTTTTTTTTTATTTTTTAAGATTTTCAAACGAGATATAAAACACAGATTAGTGTGATAACTGAATACATGTTAAATGTTGAGACTGTAATTGAAATTTCGGTAGTTTCCCACTAGCATAAATTGAAAGATTTTTCGAACGAGAAGTGTCTCTGTGATCTGTTAACCTTTAGACTTTGACTTGCTGATGGAATGGTTCTCTTAACAGGATGATGCATTCCAGTAGAGTAGCAAAGACTTGTAGTAATGTTTTAAGCACTTAGCTGATGTATGATTCCATTCTCTTATCTATTGATGTCAGTTGCGACCTAACAACACAGTTAAAAAAGATGTCCCACATCACAGTCACCCATGAATTATCAGAGTGTAATTTCATTGTGGGGACAGGAAGCTAGAATTATACAGCAAATATCATAATCAATAGAAAATTTCTCTTTTATCAGGGTTTATATTTTGGTGAATATAAGGTTATTTTTACACTAGTTCCTATAAGATTGTGCTTAAATGATTAAATATGTAAATGAAGCATGTAATTTATAATTAAAGAATGTGTAAATGATAAGTTTGGGATGTGTAAAATCACAGATAGAAAAGAAAATCATGAAATGTGTTATGTGTTTAGGTGTATGTAGTAAGAAATCATACGAGGAAAAAGCCCATAATCATTGTATACTTACAAATGTAAGGAACATCTATACATGTAAGGAACATCTATACCACCAGCCATGGCCCTACCCCATCAACTTTATACCTCCCCTCACCCTTGTAGAGGAAAGAATATTTCTATATTTTGTTCAGTAACGTGTGTTACAGAGTTCTTCTGTATTGGATTTTTTTTAATAGATTTTTTTAATTTTTGCACATTAACTTCATTTCAGTTGTACATACCTACTTTTGATACCTATGATAAAATTTTGCCATGGTGGTAGGGCTAGAGCATGCTCATCACTTGACTTGTATGTTGACGAACAACATTTCTCTCAACCACCTTGCCTCTTCCCCTCACTTGTCTTGCACTCTTAAGGTCAAGAGTTTTTTTCTTTTTAGAACATATTGTTGTCAATAGGTTGGTCAAGGAGATATATATTGGTGTAGCTGAAGATAATAGGAAAATATGAAGGAAGACTGCAATAGAAATGAAGAGATGTAGTGCTAAAATTGATAAAGGTTAGAGATATTTCAAATGAAGATGCCAGAAGTTTGTGATCAGGTGCAATTTAACTGTTTGTTTGCAAAGGTATGTATTGATGCTGTGGTCTTACGTGAGGAAATAAACGTAAAAAGTATCAAAATAAAAAGTACTTATGTTCATATGGATGTTTATCGTTCATTTTAACTGTGGTTTAAGGATGTGTAAGAGTGAACTTGGAGGCTGTTTGTGCATGATTCTCTTCATTCACATGAGAATGGAATTAATGATAGTGTAGAATTTTCATTCTGTGGTCTCAGTTATGCCTTATGATTAGGAACAAATGGATTAGCTGGTCCTACAGTAGCACTGTGATTATGTACTGGATGTAATGATTTTGAAGGGTGTGAAGTTCTTAGGCATCAAGCATAGATTCTCTTGACTTCATAAGCTGCATACTATCAGTTTAATTGGATTCTGATTAGTTTCAGGGTATTCTTGTTGCCTGTATCCAAAAATTACTGAATCTGTGGATACATCGTAAACCAATGAATAATTGCTATTCTTAGAATTATTTTTGTTACTAGTTTCAGTTGAATGGGGTGACTGGTCATTTAGGTGGACTGAAAGTTATTTCTCTGGTTATTTGTCATATTTGTAGCCACAAATAGACAACCAATTGTACAGAAGTAGACTAAAAGACTCAGTGATTCATAGCTAATGTCTTATTCATATTCATTCACTTTCTATATTTAGTTAATGAAAGATTTTCATTTTGTATTTTTGTACATTTTTACTGATTTGTATGAAGCTTTGTACACTCCTATTCGTAAACATGGATTGACATTGGAATAATTCTTAGATGGGATTAAATTCATAATGGCCTTAACTTTTTCCAAACTAGAAAGCCTCGTTATCGGTACTGTTTGGATGCTGAATGACCAAGTGAAACTACTTTCAATAGATGCCACCTATGGACTTACAATGCATTAACAGCATTTTTTTTCTTTTTCTCTCCATAAGTACCTCTGGCCTTCAGTTTTTTCTCCCACGTACATTTACTTACACTACCATAAATATCATAAATCCTCACCAGCTTTTCATGGTTTATGTTTGAATATCCCTGCAGTATCATGAGCTTTTCTGAAAATCTCACACCTTATAGTTTGTTTCTCCTATATACTGTATTCACACATGTCTATTTGTCTTTGTGGTTATTGAATTTTTGTATAATATGACTTTTCAAGATTCCTAATGCCACTTGGTTTATTACTTGGTACCTGCATTAAACTTACCAATGACAACTCAACAGTGTTCACTTATAGGTTTATCGTACCCTATACCTTTTAAACTTTTATTGTGGCCATCCATAAGTATTTCAAGAATCATTTTCATTTCCTTTACCATTTTATGGTCATTGGGTAAGTAATAATCTTTCTATGGAGCCAGAATGCATTTCCTCTGCACTATCTTTCTTGCACCAATTTTTTGATTAATTCACAGGTCATCTGACCTTTAAACTCTTTCATAACACGTGATCATCCTTATCAGTGAACTGTCCTACTACCCACATCTCACATTATTATTTATATAACATGACTCAAAAATCCTGTCTTACACTGCAAGCTTTTGCTTCATCATAACATCCATGATTAACACATCTTCATAATTCTTCTAGACCTTCATTTTTTAAGTTTTTACCTCCTCCCTCAATTTTTTAATCACCTTTTTTTTCCAACCTAATATTTGCTTTTATTGAATGATATTCAACTGTTTTTTTCCCTTTTTCTGTCATCATTAACACCATTCCTAAGTTTCTGGGGTGAATCAGGTACATAAATCCTCTGGCATCACTTAAGACACTACTCAACTCATGCCTATTGTGTGGTAGTGGAATGTGAATTTCTGCACTTACAAAAGTGCCTCTTTCTGCTTCACTTTGCAAGTTAAGTTTATTCATATAGTGTGACCAGCTTCTAGTGATCATGCCTCTGCAATACACAGAATGCTAATATTGCATTTGATCCTGGATTATTCCCTTGTCACCTTCATCTTGATTATTCAGACCTTAATCAGTTCTCTGACCATATTGTATTAACCTATTCAGCAGTCTACCTCTCCTTTGTATACCTTTGATTGTATTTGTGTATATCTTCTTGGCCAGCTTGTCAGCTGCTTTGCTATTCTGTGAAAGACTTTCATACTTTCATCCGTGAGCTTATTTAATGATATTTTCACACTATGTGCTCTTGCATCGTCATTCTTCTCCATCTATCCTCATTTCATCAGTACTCTGTACTTACCTATCCTTACTGCTATCATTTCACATATCCTGGTCTACATAAACCATAAGACATGTTAAAATGAAGTTCCCAACAATCAATCGAACTGATTTAGCTCTCAAATAAGTGAACTTGTACTTAAATAAACTTGCAGTTCAGCATCATACAGACTGATGATACACTGGCTTCATATCCCTCTCAAAAATGAATTTTATTCATGTTCAGTTTCCTCGTATAACCATCTTCAAGGTTCCAACCCCTTGTTTTATCCAAATCTTCATCTGATTAACTAATAATGATATAGCAGCAGTTGCATTCCACTGATATGGGACCTTGCATTCCTGTTCCTCCCTAACCCCAGAATTATAATGTAATAAGTGCAAAAGAATGGTAATGATAAGGATAATGATCTGAAAATACTTAGAGAATATGTGTATATTATACATAGGTAAAGAAAAACAAAAACATTTAGAATATTGCTGTTGTAGGGCCTTGAATAGTACTTATTGAGATTACTAGTGGCATTTTCATGTCATATCATCAGTACTTCTCATTCTTATTCTATGACTGATTTAGACTGGTGCATGACCAGATAAAATCTTTATCATTTATTTGTTAATGACTATTTAAACACCTTGGGAGGGGAAGGGGATTAGGTAACAACAGGCGAGAAAATAGGTAATCTCGTTATTGCTCTATTATTACAGTCACTTACTTAGACAGTATTAACAATGATTAGAATTCATTACTCAGAAAATAGCCTAGTTTCGTAACGAAAGATATCGGGCAACATATATGTGTACCAACAAATTAAAGAAAAGAAAATCTGTCCTGGTATTGCTATGGGGCGTGCATCCCCCCACCTTTATTTTCGCTCTTGACTTTGCCTAAATGGAAATCTATGAAAAGCATATTTTACACTTTTCTGGTGTATTTTTAATATGCTTTAGTGTCAGCAACACTGTTATCAGAAATATAAAGCAGTTTCTTGTCCGTTTTCCCCAAACCCGAAACTTGTCACACACTCTTGCACCTTTTTAATTTCATTCCCATCTTTTTCAGTTCTGGTCTAAATTAAAAATTACCACCCTGGGGTTGACTTACACCCTTAACCCTTCATCTTCTCTCCATAAAACATTCTTATACGTTGGCGTAAATGCTTGAATATGGTAAACCATACGTATTTGTGGTCACCATCGGAAAGGCCACGTGTGTCGTAATCCTTCCCGCCCAAACGCGAGGTCGGCCGGCAGTGGGACCAAGGCGGGAAACATGTCGGCCGGACGGCTGGTGTTAATTGCTATTTTTACGAAATGTTCCACTTATTAACGACTACATTCATGATCTGCTGATCCAGGGACGCCTCGTGCAGTGTTACAGGTGGAGCACATGGAGGTAAGTTCACCGACTAAGGAAATATTTGAGGGGTAAAGTGTAAGTTGATTTTTAGCGGTAGAATGCGATGAGTGACACAAATAATTAAAAAAAAATGGCTAAGTTTTGAGGATCTGCTGTCACAATGGCGTCTGATAAGTGGCGTAATAATGTCGCGACTTTCCACAGATCAGAAATCCTCAAATGTATTAAGATAATGGGTCAAATTGCCTCGTAAATGATGTAATTAATGCAAGTGATTCCATGGTAATGGCGGCACGAGACACGAAACTTGGAAAGGCCAAAGTAAATATATGAAGGCAATAATATATGGCAGATAATTTTGATTTAATCCCTGGATTATGTTGTATACAAAGATCTCATTTGTTGAACATTAAGTCGCATAGAATATTGAAATTATATTTAAATAATTATCAAAGACACCAAGAATTCGTTGGTGAGAGCCAGAGATTTGCTCTTATATCGACCATAGTCGTGTGATACACGAATCTGACCCTTAGATATGGAAACCTTGTAACTACAAAAATTTGCATACGGCTCGAAGTAAACCTTTCTATCAGTGGCATACAGACGGATCTAGAGGTTGACACATGGTCCAGATTTACACAATAATAACCTGAAAATAGGATCAAAATGTCTCCCAGTTGTATACAACCTCGTCCATGATGACTACACAACCATATTAAACTGTATCAATCAAAATTAAATATTTGGAAGGTTTTATGGGAATATTCGTTAACACAAAAGTAGAAACATGGACCAGAGGAACTCGTACCACCGCCCTCAATACAATGTCCTTTGAAGCAACACTAGATCGTCTCTGGGGGTAAACCAAGCACATAAATATAACCTCAAAGGCTCAGTCCTCTGTTCATAATGCTACCTCGCTCACGCGGGAAATGGCGACTATGTATGAAAAAAAGAAAAAGATAGAGATGTAATTCTATACAAATACCATGCTAGGTGAGGCCATAGACGCCAACACGCTGGGGGACATATCAGACAGACCGTAGATAAATACGTGGCTAATGTTGGCTGGGTGTAAACAGGAGCTGGGTGTAAACAGGAACTGCAACTTATATGCACAGTACTGTTCGAACCCCTTCATTCACTTCCATCTTAACCCACGTCCCATGGATTCATTATCAGTGCTTTCATTTTCATTCTTTTTATCAGTCTGGATGACAAGAGCAGATGAAGATATGATAACCAAACGTGTCATACAAGTTCGTCTTATACGCTGATCAAGCGCGTGCGCACGGTGCTTTTTGTGTTTGGCTTGCATGTGCGTGTCAGAGCCGCTGGTTCATGTTTACTCTCGCCTTCGTCATCCATGCTCAGTTCACCGCTGAAAGAAAACCAGACGTTAAAAGAGGCATGACTATCATAAACCTCTACTTGCTTTTCCCATATCCTTTCTTGAGGGTATTCATGCCCCTCACGCCGAAGCTGAGCGGCTCGTCCTCATTCCACCATTTTTTCCACTCGTCCATACTCTCAAGCCCACAACCGGATACACCCGGCATCAGACGTATCTTCCTCTTCACCCGGGCTCTATCCTTATGAAACCCTAAATGTCCCATCTCGCCACGAACTATCCCATCCCTCCAAGCATCTTATCTATCTAGGGCTGGGACGCATCCCGCCTCGCCACAAGTAGACAAACACTGCCTTGAATTTTATTCCTTACCCATGTTCATCACCTCTTAAGTCAGGAAGCAAGCGTGTGGTTCACAAATGGGGAGGCTAATTAACTGGCTGAGCTGGGGGAAAAACCAGTGCAGACACGGGCGGCTTGGCCGAGTGAATGATAAGTAGAGGAGAGAGGAGGAGGAGGAGGAGGTCCTGTATCATGGGTAGGAGGGTGGGTGAGGGTTGAGGATGGACTCTGGGGGGGAAAGGATGGGTGAGGGAGGCATGTGGGGGGTTAGAGAGGAGATTCAGGTACTATAGTAGACATAGGTGGGTGGGTAGGTGATGTGGAGGTTAAGGGGGGTGGGATGGGTGTAGGGGTAAATCTTACGGGAAGGAGGAAGGAGGAGAAAGGGAAAGGGAGACTAAGGACGGGAGGATGGGACGGTAGAGGGAGCGGGAGGTGGCGCCTCCTCACCCTTTGTGAGGAGACACTTGTAGTTAATTATAATTTTCCCTCATTAGTGAGGTCTAACGAGGAACTCACAAGCCGCGAGCTGACTCTTTTCTTCCACCTCCTCCTCCTCCTCATCTT
>JAUUDZ010001600.1:0-11929 GCA_032361705.1 Panulirus versicolor | reverse complement strand
AGAGAGAGAGAGAGAGAGAGAGAGAGAGAGAGAGAGAGAGAGAGAGAGAGAGAGAGAGGGAGAGAGAGAGAGAGACAGAGAGAGAGAGAGAGAGAGAGAGAGAGAGAGAGAGAGAGAGAGAGAGAGAGAGAGAGCAGGGCCTCTACTATGTCATGACGGAAGGGGAAACGATAGTGTTGGTATATATGTGAAGGTCACTGACGGGGGTGTGTGGTGATTATGCAGTGGTAGGGTGAGGCGTGTAGGGCAGGGTGTGTAGCGTCAGGTCTTAAGGTCCGCTGGACTGTCCCTGGGATTCCCTGTCAGTCTGGGATACACTCCAGGGACCGGACTGTCCCCTAGGACTCTCACAACCAAATCCCAACTGCGCTTACCATCTTGTCTCTATACGGGGACTGAAAACCCTGCCTTGCCGCTGAGTAGATTCAAGAGGCAGGTTGGTAATTATGACAGGTAAAGTAGGAAGGTAAAATGGGTTATCCAGAGCGGAAGCACAGCTGCAGCTCCTCCCTATTTGACCTTTCAAGAAGCCACAAACACCGTGCAACAGGAAGGCCGCAGTGTTACACTGTCACCTTATCTCGGTGATTGTCTGGTGACTAAATTGCCTCTATATTAGCCACAGAAACTGCATGGTCACCGCCACCTCGCCTAATACGGAGGCCCTGAATCTGTGTACCACCTGAGGAGCACCTATTGTGCTCAGCTTCTGGGGTTCCCAAGTGTTGAGGATGATTGGGGACCATCAGGTGCGTCGGAGTGTTCAGTGTCAATATTGTTTTGTAAATGTAAAGTTCTTTGCGTTTCCAGAATTTTTAACAAAATTGTTGGTATATTTAGAACCTGTAGCTTCTTTGTGGCTGTTTGCATTAATATTTAGTATTTTGCCTGAGCGTTGGTGATAAAGTATTATCTTGTGTCTTTAAAGCAAAATATGTTTTGCCTTTTGTAAGTTTCAAGTGCACAGTGTTGCCAGACCCATGCTTCATCTCTGGACAGAGAATATCTCTGGACAGAGATATTCTACTACAAAAGATTAATCGTTGCTCAAGACATTGTTGAATCCTGTGACCTTTTCCAGATATTCTATATCTATCATCCGCTTAAGATAGATAATTCAGTATTGTACAGCATAATTCTAAATATTAGCTCAAGATCTGTGGCTCCTTATTAATTTTTTCCATATTGTAATGATGATGATAATATTTATAGTAATGATGATAAAACTTTATTGACATGCCTACAACTGATCAGTGAGAACGAAGATTATCTGCCAGCCTCCATGTATCTTAATCTCGAGTGCTGTGATCTGAGGACACAGCAACCCTCTGGAGCTAAGATCATCACAGTCTGAGCCAAGTTGTGTGTGAGCTTAGGTGACACGAACCTACGATGAGTGGTGTGATCTAACATCACAACAAGTCTTCTATATTTCAAGCGTGTCTTGTTATTAAGTTTTCTTGAGGAATTACCTATTTATATGTACCACCCTGTTAGTGAATGGGGAGGGACTTTTACACTTATGGAGCCCCCGTATGTGTACGTATGTACGTGTGTGTGTGTGTGTGTGTGTGTGTGTGTGTGTGTGTGTGTGTCACAGAACACTAGGTGGGTAATAATCTGTATCCACTACAACGTCTGTTCACCATCAGTGCATTCTGAGTCTATCGTGAGTTCGTGTTTAATAGATCTGAAGTAGTGTATACATACGACGTTTTCAGTGCTTATGTATCCTGAGTCCATTTTCTGTGTCACCTCAGTTGTATTATAAGTGCATCTGCAGAATATGTGTTAAGTGTGTCAGGTGTTATAAGTGTCCCCCGATCCACCACATCACGACCCCCTCCCTCCCCTCCTCCCAGGCCCAGTAAGCCATGACGCCTCCACAATCCCCACTCTCCTGAGTCATGTCCCTCTCATTATCCTGACACCCTCCTTTGGATCGCCCTCTCCCCTCCCCACACCTCTCCCCTACAGCCCCTCGTTATCTAGAACCTTCCTCCCCCTCCCCACCACCTGGTCTAAACCCCCTCCCCTTACCCCATAGCCATTAAACAAGGGCAGGTCCGCTAGCCTGGTCTGCTTTGGCCCGGGGACGATGTGTGGTAGCGACTCCTGGTCATATACTACGTTTTCTTCCTTGTTTTGATCTTGTCCAGTTTTCTTTGACATTAACTTACAACTGGTACGAGGCTTTTGGCCAGTTAACCATACAGTGTGAACAACAGACTGTGGACTGTTAACTGTCAGGTGTTGGCGATAGTTAGGGTGTTGAAGTTTGCTGGGAATGGATGAAAAGCTACGGAAAGCAGCCTGTGATCGATGATAAATGAAGAGCTGGTGTGGTATGAAGAAAGTCTGATGCTGGGTCTGCCTTAGCTCGACCTCCACACTCTACCACCACCACTTCCACCTCCACCACCATCACCACCACCACTACCATCACCAGAAGTGATTTATTGTTGGTTCCATACGCGAATTACATCAAAGGAAAATCTGAAACCGTTGTATTCTTTATGGTGATTACTTAGGTATCATAATGAGTATGTCATACATTTACTTTACCAGTTTTGAGAATTGATGAATTGAATGTAATTGGTCCATCTGTTCCTAAGATAACTGGGAAGTACTATGAAGGATAGTTGATAGGTTGGTTATCTGGACTTTGAGCCTGTCAACCGCTGGCATCATTAATGTGTTAAAGACATTTGTAAGTCCACATACACCTTCACTATTTACATGGTCTGTGCTCTGACCATGAACGATGTGGTTTCGTGCAAGGTTCCTCAAGGAGTGAGTTAGGTCCCTAAACATTTTTACCAAAGATTTACTCGTGGTTCGTAAATCTAATCTTTGTATGAACTTTATAAGCTCAATTTCAGGTCTGCAGATTTCTGAAACAAACAAGAATAGGTCAGCTGAGGCTTGATCCTGCACGTGTTACATAACATCACCTTTCCGTAACTCCGTTGAATCTTCCAAGTGTATATGTCAGTAAAGCTGATCCTTCATTAAACACTGAGATCCTCCAGTGTATATGTACCTTAATTTTAGGTTGTTTATGGATCATTTAGGTCAGAGTATGAACAAATCACAGTGGTATACCATACTTAGGCCCATGTAATCGTTAGGTTACTTGGACCTTAACCCCATTTTTTCATCTTTTCCATAGGTAATCAGAGATTAGCCATGCGCCACGATCAGATATGGAGCATCGACGAGATACAATCAGGTTTTCTGATCTCCCTCTGGGTACTCAAGCGAGACGAATTATCATCTCGGTGGCTCATATGGTCGACCTCGTGTTACTTTTTATATCTGATTTTCTGTTCTACACGTCAATGCCACACACTCTAATCTTTACGACACTGTGTTGCTCCTGAGGAGTTTCAGATTCGGTAGTCCCTCCGTCCTTCCTGTGGCACCATTGTCATCAGTCTACCTTGCGTGTTACTGATAGACTCAGGAAAACTAGAGCTTTGATTTCTGAGGTACGTGGAACGTGTGGTTATCGCAGTATTATGAGTAAGAACGAAGATAGTCTGTCTATGTATATGTTTGATGAACGAAAGAATGATAGTTTCTCTTCGTACAACAGGTCACACACCGCCTTCTGTGATGGCATGGGCGGACACTGTACCCACAGAGAGCCCCTGCCAGCCAACACGGGCGAGCACGTATATCTTGCACACCAGCACAACCTGTCTTTCTGGATCCCATGACAACGGTAACTCTGTCAACAGACGGTTGCACTTGTCAGCAGCCACCGGTGCGTAACGTTAATGGGTACGGGCTGTCCGTGTGACACGCGCGGGGGAGGGAGGGAGGGAGGAGTTGGGTCACCCGCCAGTGACCGGCTCAGTGGTCAAGCAAGGCATCCATCATCGTGGTGTGGTGGTGTCCATCATATGCGTTACGGGTTGACCATGACGTTGCTGCCCTCTACCTGTTCTATGATTATCATAATGGCTTCTGCTGTCGTGAGGTGTCCGTGCTGGGACGTAGGTACACACGGCACGTATGGCCCACAGGTATCATCAACACATGCCTCCACGAAGGAGACATTTCTGCCGCCTGACATTTCCACTGGTCTGGTTTTCGTTGAAGTAGAATTACAGGGAATTGATTTCCAGGCAATATTACCACAGAAAAAAGGCGCATACCTTTACTTTGTGCTTAAGGGGTTTATCATCTGTCTTAAGTAATTGGGTGGTATGATACTTGGTTCGTGGTTGCTGACGTTTATTTTGGGAGTTGATGAAGAGCATTGGTTTAACACAGTGACATAATTAATGCAGCTACTCCGTCACTCGTAGAACCATCCACATTACTGTGTGTCACAAAAGTCTGGTTTCGGGCAGAATTTACTGTCTAACTGTAGCTCACTAAATATTCATATTTCATGACATTAACTCACACCTACCCATGAGTCCCTCCGAACTCATGGCTATGTTTACGAAAATAAATACTATACAATTTAAATATTCGTTGAGGTAAAGGTAATTCGTGAATTTTGCACATCTGAGACACCTTTGTGTTATAGTTAATTGTGATTACCTTTGCCATCCACGGGTACATCCTCCTCCAGATGTGGTGACTGGAATGTGTGAGTGTGTGTGTATACATGTCATCATTCTCAGGACCAGTCACCTACTTGAGGATATTCGAGCCTAGCTTGGCGCACGTGATACTGGTTGTCACAACACGAGATATGGAGATGTAGGAATTTCCTCATTAGTGACTTGACACCACCTGGAACAGTCTTGTGCGTGGAGGGTTGTGGCTCCGGGAGTCTTGAGACACTCTTGTGGACACCTTCAGAGATTCCTGGACTCGCCGCACGTCTTGCCCGGTGACTCATGTGGCGGAGAAGCCGCACTGGTTTCTTTAGGCGCCGTACCTGCAGGATTTTGCTGTCTCCCTCGATGTTTTGTGTCACACTGAGGAATTTCTTTACGTGATAGATTACGTTTGGAGAGGGAAGACTAAAGTGATCTGATTAGATTATGCCGCACCCGTCTGAGACTAACCAGAAGCTGCATCACCCAAAGAAAGAATCTACCACAGGCAAAAGGAAGTATTAGTAGCCGGTCAAGGCTCAGGGCGAATATAAAGTTAACCAGGTGATGCCGAGGGCAAACAACAGGTCAGGCAGTTAATACCTAGAGCGCGTGCAGTATTATCCAATCAGTGGCGGGATCTCGTATATCCTCAACCAATCAGTGTCGTAAACTAAAACACGATAAGCCAATTAACTACGAAAGCCCGTACCATCAGCCGTTAATGGGAAGAGTGATGGAACCATCAACCTGTTAAAGCGCGAGCGGTAGATCATCAGGGACTCACGGCCACACTCACGGGCCGCCCATTATCACAGTGATGACAGCCGAAATTGTAGTAAAATCTTGCTCTAAGTACGTCGTTGATGTCGCACCTGCCATTTTGGTCGATGTATGAGGTCAGTAGGGTAGCCAGACCTCAGCAAGAGGGGTGAGTGTTATAGTGGCGTGTGTTCCAGCGGCCGCCTGGTATGGGCCTCTGCCCTGCCCCCGTCCCCGGGTGTCCCAGCTTCTGACAGTGAGGTGAAGAAAAATGATCGAAGACTTTTGACATGGTAGAAGTCAAGGCTGTGCCACCGCAGAGAGGTGGACGAGAACGCTTTCAACGTCTTCCTTTTCCGGGATTGATCACAGGATGGTGGAAATACACTTCAGTTTTCAGTCACACCAAACAGAAGGCTATGGTTTGGTCCCAGATCAAAAGTTTCAGTATCACGTTGCATAAGACGTGCCTCTACATAAGACATACTTAACCTGTTAAGGTTATAGATGATACGCGACGTCACCTGGCTAATGAAACAGAGGTGTGAGAGAACATATTTGACTTTCAGCACCGCATAGAAACAAGTGAACCTGTTCTCTTCGCCGCGGTTTTCCTTCTGTCATTCTTCTGTAGATATTAATCTGGCTTGTGGCCTCGAGAGTTGACGGCTTGCGTGTCTCCCAAGCTGAGTCAGACAGCATTCGACAGGTCACCAGGTCATAGGTATCAGCGGTGGTAACTCCAGACACATTATAAAACTCTTTACCTTCCACAGCTACGCAGTGGAACTCTACACTCCGTACGTACACTGTGAAACTCCTTGCAGTGTTTTTATGCCAGAGGCAGATCTATCATCAGATGAAAAACTGGGTGACGTTTTTAATTTCTTATGCAACAGGCTCGCCTTGTATATGAATGCACCTGTGCCCGTGATTAGTGTCTTTTTACCTATGTATAAAAAGCCAGTGGTCAAGGTGAAACTTATATTAATATGCTTGAGATGGGATGCCTTGCCTTCCGCCCTGGTCTGTGTTTGGCAGTGATGGGGCGGTAAGACCAGTTTAGTGTGGACGCTTACTTTACGAGAAGGGGCCCAGGAGACCGTCCTATGGCGTCGGTGGACACGCATGCACGTAGGGGATATAGTGTCCCTGGTGTCGGTGGACACGTATGCTCGTAGAGGATAGAGTGTCCCTGGCGTCGGTGGACACGACTTTGGAAAGGTGAAGACAAGGACAAGGTGCACTCTATAGGATGTGGTGTATATGGAGCACATGTGGAGGATGTGTAACAGGAGACCTGATATAAGGTCTGTAACGAGAGTGTCAGCTTTAGACGTAGATGAGGACGTGGTGGACCCAAGGGCAGATTTAAGGGAGAATGTGGTGGCTGGACGGGAAGACGTGGAGAAGTTAAGGGAAGATGTGGGGGCCTTCAGTAAGGATGTATAGGACTTAAGCAAGATGAACTAAACTTAAAGGGGGATATAGTGGACTTAAAATCAAAGGGTTGTGGTGGACTTGTGAATATTGTACTACAGATATACACATTACATCCTAAGTTAAGTGTAGCATATCATAGCTAGATACCTTGACACACAAGTACACTACAACATTACTTAGGTCGGAGAAAAACCATACCAGGTGTTAACGTTTGAGTGAAGCACTTAACCCTGTCAGGTGTTCACTTAACACTTGGATGAATTACTTAACCTTCAAGTGGTGACTTCTTCCACCTGGACCCTGACCATATTGGTCTACAAGGAGAACCTAGATGTAGGTCTTGTTAACTTAGGCATTTAAGGTCTCACTCAAGATTTCTCGTCTATGAGTATCATGTTCGAGGCTGTTCATCGTTGTTGTTAAATGATGTACATATGTTCCTCCTGTAGTTGCTGTGACGAGAGGTGGTTTTCCTTGTTTGGGCTGTAAAGGACGTTGTCCTTGTTCTGAGGAGTCTCTTGTCCTTGTTGTCTTTGTGTGGTAGTGTGTGTGTAGTATTGTTGTGTGAAGAACCTTTTGTTCTTGTTGCTATCAGTGGTGGAGGGTCTGTGTAGACGACCAGCGACAGAGGGTCCCTGTAGAGTAGACGACCAGTGGAGGAAGGCTCTGGTAGACGACTAGTCAAGGAAACCTCCTTGCGGACGACCATTCATGGAGCTTCCCCGTAGACGGCAATTCATGGAGCCATTATGTAGGCGACTGTGAGTCTGGCTAAGTAAAGTGCATTCTGGCCACACGACGGCCTCCCGCTCGGTCCAACTTACCACAAATATTTATTCTCTCGGGAGCTTTTATTTTGACTCAGTCTATTCAGTAAAGTTTACTTTAATTACACGTTTTTCTGTTATAACAAACTCACCTAAATCTAGCTAATCTAGCCTTTATGAAGGGTTCAAACCGGTTCATGGTAAAGAGTATAATAATGCTACACGCATCAGGTTCAGTACCCTCTGAAGCCTAATATGTATTCTACTACTGAGCCGCTGGCGCACGTAGGGAAGAACTAACCTCTGAACAATATTCAGAACTACCGTAACTGCCGGTCTGTGGATAACTTTAGTACGTAAGCCACGAGTACCGGTCGTCTTCGAATTAGTGGTGTTAAAATCAGTTCTCTGACTCTACCTCTTCCTTCATCGCCATTCACCTCAGTCCCAGAGCAACGAGACAAGACGCTCTGAAGGCGCCAGGAAATGAGTGAGTAAAGAATTTGACATAAATGGCCCTCCCGCTCACTCCATTGGTAAGATCGTCATGTGTAACGTCAGTGTCAGCTTAACGACAGTGGACGGAGTTCTGACGTGTAGGGTAGAGCTGTGCACACATTAAGGTCGTTTTTATAATCAGACGGACGTTGGTAGGTCGCACCGCAGCCTCGCTCACTGTTACCACACGTGCGGTTGACACAAGCATCATTTGTTTGTTGTTTCCATACGTGACATTTGGCATTAGGGGTTTTATGTACTCAGAATCCGTAATTATATTTCAGTAGTTGTGCTTGTGGTAGCAGATCATAGCTGGTGCATGTGGCTCGAAGGGTTTTAAGAGCTGAAGTGAGCGAAGCGATCAAAATTGTAAAGAAGCTGGAGCTGTATTGAGCATGATGATGTGTTTCAGTGGTCATTCTTATGAGCTTCGTTAATGTAGCACAGGTTCTGCCATGATGAAGGCCATCGTCTGCTAGACTGTCTCCTAATTCGTGTGGTTGTAGACCTTCTCATCTCCGAAGGCTTCCACAAGTCTTTATCTTTCTTGTTGATCTGTGGTGATGGTACCTGAACACAGGGTAAAATACTCGTGTGGTGTTCGATACATAAGTGTAGCTTGGTGTAAGATACTTCATGTATATTATGTTAGTTATTCAACATGGCAGCTGACAGTCCTCAGGTATGGAATCTAATTCTTACGAACAATACTATGCAGAAAAAACTTTGCTTATATACTGGCAGCAGTTTATATAATCTGTGAAGTTTATGTGCTGTTGTTAGATATGAATGATAAAAGATGGAGGCATAATTCACAGGCTTCTATCCACCTGGTGGAACTGATAAAGGTACCATAAGGAAGATGTCAGAAAGCCTATATTCTGCCGTTCATTCTTGGAAATTTTAGAAAACCATCCATCATGTGACGGAACGTAAGAGATAACTTTTAATGTTCATTCATTAACATTACCACTAGCAAGGCACTTTGGTGAAACATTCTGGTAGTCGAAATGAAAGAATGAAATTCAGCCACAAAATAGAATAGGATCCGTAAGAGTCAAGACTGAAGGGAGGGAGAATGATTATTATTACTGAGTGTTGACCAAGGTTTAACGGCCGCCCCTCACCCGTCCTGGCCGACCTTCATCTGTTGATTTTGTATTTCAATCACGCACATCCGGAAGCTCCTAGGAGAACACCCTTCACTCACATATTTCTTTTATGTAAATGGTGTTTTGATAATGCACTTTTAAAGAATAGATATCAAATGCAATTGCCTATAAAAGTGTTTGATTCATTGATCACAGTTAGGCAACACTGACCGTGGTGTTAAGAAGGTAAGAATCGTTTTATAGTTTAATTAGTACTCTGGGTTCATATTCTTTTTGTACCCATAAATCGAGATATGTTTCTAGTGGAAAACTTTAGAGGTATATAGCGTCCCAACCTGCTCTAGAAATACCTCCTACGACTTATGGGAATGGTTGTGATGAGGTCACTACTTTATATACAGCTTCGTCACCTCTGTGTGGTACGTTACTTATAGATCCACTGGACGGGTCGGGATGGGGGAAGGTTTCTGGAGAGGTAAGAGACATGGCTGTGAACATGACGAACGAAGGCTGGGCTATCGTACTCGAAGGTCACACTTGTGCTCAGGTTTTTTTTAAGAGACTCGAGACGGACGCAGCGGACGGACTGGTAGTGGTGTGTGTGTGTGTGTGTGTGTGTGTGTGTGTGTGTTGAGGGGAGGGTGTAACACGATGTTTATATTCTTCGGGGGAAAGTGAAGCGAGGAGGTGTGTTTGGCCTGACGTTGTTGTACCTCATCTCCCACCAACATCCGGACGTCTTTGTCACCAACACTGACCCCAGCCATTCATACCACCACCATCATTATCATCATCAGCTCCAACAATGACATCGTCGTCACTGTCACCCTCATCACCATGACCAGCCATAATGCCATCAGTAACTATCGCCACCATCATCATCACCAACAACCAGATTACCATCATTATCAACATTGCCACCATTCTCAGCCAGACGGGTCACCATCATGAGCAACAACACTGATGCCGTCACTGTTAGCATCACCATCACCAGTCGGCCTTAGAACTGCCATCATCATCACCATCACTCACTCTCACCAGTATCACCACCACCAGCCAACCGTAGCACATCATCAACACCCTCGCCATTAATCGTACATAATGACCCATATTACTTCAGAAACTGTGAGTTATCTTCTGGTACCAGAAGCACCTCACCCACTCTTTGTTAAAGTAATCAGTGATCTCCTTCAGTATGCAGTCCACTGCATTTCATATTTTCAAAGTTATTTTAAAGAAGTCGTTTATACTTTTTTCGGGAGCGTTTGTAAATCATTGGCTATGTACTAATGTTTACAGTTTTGATGCTGTATGTATTCCTTCGACACTTCATTTACACGTGTAAATACATAGTATATACTCCCATATAGATCATAAAGTAACTACTTTTCTTTCGTGTAAATATATAACCACAGCGCCTCATTTACACCAACCTCCAGTTTACACAGCCCCATTCGTCAGTTATTACTCTCGTGTCCAATTTCACCTGCCTTACAAGGCTTGCGGTTTAAGTTATACGTTGACTTCTTTCAACCCTCATTTACATCGTTGTCCACCTCATCGGCACCAATGACCGCCACATTTACACTACTGAACCCTTCATTTGCACGTGCAGCGCCCCATTTACACTTCAGCATCCATTTACAGGTGAGCCTGGACAGTCAGGAACACACGCACGAGTACACCCGCTACTAATGGCTGCAGGAACCTCGTCTGAATGGATGAAGACAGATTGCAAGATCCTAATTGGCTCTTACTGTGAGATTAGCCGGCAGACCTATAACTGTACATTACCGTCCAATGTTTATGATCTTGCTGTGGTTAGGCGGTACTGTGCCTTACTTATATGTGTTACTTACGTTGTTGTAATTTTGTTCTTGGGATAAGAGTCATTAGGCCATGTGTTGCTTTGGTGACGTGCTCCAGATTGTCCAAGGACATTTATTTTTTCTCTCTGGACACGACTCTCACTTTTCTGGCAGATTGCAGGGAGGCCTAAGGCTAACTTATGTCTACGCAGGAGCTAGCGGACGAGGGCTTGACTCTGATAGTATGATGATAAAGTTTACAATACTTCTTAAGTTATCTTACTCTCACCAGACTAGTTTTTATGTTTCTGATCTCTTTCATCATCACAAACTGCCTGGGAAGCACTCGCTGGGCTGTTGCTGAGTGCGTTCCTTTGTAACCAGAGAATATGAGGTGATCATGGAGGGGTTTGTTGGGCTTGGCTATGGATGAGAGTCTTTAGTTTCGGTACATCGTACCTGAGGGTAAAGACTGGGTGTGTGCAAATTAGACTATTGTTTTCATGCTCCTGACGCTACCTTGCTAAGGTGGGGAAGACGAATAGGCCAGAAAACAATATGTAAATACATATATTTACGTTGGAGGCTCCAGTCACGGACTGAAGTCCTTACTCGAGATATAGAGAGGTTAATGAAGACAAGAGAAAGTATTTATGAATTTTGGAGAAGGTGGAAAACTTGTTCTTAAAGTGTACCACGTCGTAGTTATTGGGAAAGACCTGAGAGGGTAGTGTTCCAAAACTTCGAGGTGTAGGGAAAGGAATAGTTATCAAAACGGCCCACCCTTGAGTTGCTAGCAGTCACTCGGTAATTATGTGACGCAGCCGATTGCCGAATATTCCGAGGCAATTTATCAATCTAACTAGTGTAAACGTATCATATCTTTTCTGATGATTTTCATATTGATACATTACTGAGTCCACTGTCTCGGGTCTCTCTCTCTCTCTCTCTCTCTCTCTCTCTCTCTCTCTCTCTCTCTC
>JAUUDZ010001589.1:0-11930 GCA_032361705.1 Panulirus versicolor | reverse complement strand
GACGAAGGTTTGGGAGCGTTGCAGAATGTGTGGAAAGCGAGAACATTATCTTGTAGAGCAAAAAAGGGTATGTTTGGAGGAATGGTGGTTCTAACAATGTTATATGGTTGTGAGGCATGGGCTATAGGTAGGGTTGTGCGGAGGATGGTGGATGTGTTGGAAATGAAATGTTTGAGGACAATATGTGGTGTGAGGTGGTTTGATTGAGAAAGTAATGAAAGGTAAGAGAGATACATGGTAATAAAAAGAGTGTGGTTGAGATAGCAGAAGAGGGTGTGTTAGAATGGTTCAGACACATGGAGAGAATGAGTGAGGAAAGATTGACAAAAAGGATATATGTGTCAGAGGTGGAGGGAAGAAGGAGAAGCCGGAGACCAAATTTGAGGTGGAAGGATGGAGAGAAAGATTTTGAGTGACTGGGGCCTAAATGTATAGGAGGCTGAAAGGTGTGCAAGGAAGAGAGTGAATTGAAACGATGTGGCATACCGGGGTCGACGTGACCATGGAAAGGTGTGTGGGGCCTGGATGTGGAAAGGGAGCTGTGGTTTCAATGCATTCCACATGACAGCTAGAGACTGAGTGTGAACGAATGTTGCCTTTGTTGTCTTTTCCTAGCACTACCTTGTGCGTGCGTGCATAGGGGAAGGGGGGTGCCATTTCATGTGTGGTGGGGTGGTGACGGGAATGGATGAAGGCAGCAAGTATGAATATATACCTGTGTATATGTATGTATACGTTGAAATGTATTGGTGTATATATGTGCGTTTGTGGGCGTTTATGTACATTCTTTTGTCTGTTTCCTTGCGCTACCTTGCCAACGTGGGAGACAGTGACTAAGTATAGTAATAAATAAATAAATGTAGATACATACATATATGCACATACACATATATATGCATCTATATACATATACATACATATACAGGTACACCACTGATTTTCCAGCACTTTTGGTTCCAAAGCCTTGCCGAATAATCATTTTGCTGGACCAACTGTTGTCACGTAATAATAATTCATCAACACACCTCTAACCCACTAATTATACATCTACCATGTGTCTAAAGTATACCATGGACTGCTAGAAATTTGAATTAAACAAATATTAGATGTAAATTAAATGAATAGATGAAATACATTATACACCTGCTCAGGACTGAGGTGCTCGTCAGCTACGAGTTTCACAAATTCATCCACATACTCGGCCGCTCCTTCGTGGTTTGCAGACCGCTTTTCTCTGCACACTTTATTCATGACACTTCTTGAATCTTTGAATCCATCCTTCACTATAGTCACGTTTATGTTGTAATTTAAGTTCTTTATGGAACAGCTTAACCTGGTCCATTATCATACTACCTGACAAGTCCACTCCATCACTCCCATGCTGTCGAAACCATTCCATCATCACTCGATGGTGCTCAGTATTCTCATAGTTTTTCTAATCGTCATTTGCTTCTTGAAATCGCTGTCTGCGTAGAATTTTAATGTTTTCTCCCTTTGCTTCTTTAAATCATAAACAGTTGATGAACTAGTACTGTTGATGTCACATAGCTTATGCACCGAAACACCACGGTCCATTTTTTCAACAGTTCTACCTTAGCTTGGATTGATATGGACTGATGTTTACGTTTGACACCATGACTGACATTCATATGTCTTAGAAGCCATAGCTAGGGTTAAATTTAAGCAAAATAATCTAAGAATCTCACAGAATTGCAGTATCACCACCAACAAGTGCAGTGTAAAGAATGTAAGTGCGCAAAAGATTTTGAGCGACTGGGGCCTAAATATACAGGAGTATGAAAGGCGTGCAAGGAATAGAGTGAATTGGAATGATGTGGTATACCAGGGTCGACTTGCTGTGAATGGATTGAACCAGGGGATGTGAAGCATCTGGGGTAAACCATGGAAAGGTCTGTGGGGCCTGGATGTGGATATGGTGCTGTGGTTTTGGTGCATTACACATGACAGCTAGAAACTGAGGGTGAATGAATGTGGCCTTTTATGTCTTTTCCTGGCACTACCTCGCTAAAGGGGGAGATGCTATTTCCTGTGTGGCGGGGTAGCGACAGGAATGGATGAAGGCAAGCATGAATATGTACATGTGTATGTCTGTGTGTGCATGTGTATGTATATGTTATGTATATTATGTATATGTGCGTGTATGGGCGTTTATGTATATATGTTTGTATATGTGTAGATGGGCCATTCTTCGTCTGTTTCCTGGTGCTGCCTTGCTGATGTGGGAAACAGTGAGTAAGTATGATAATGACATTGATAATGATAATAGTTATGTATATATGTGAAGGTGAAAGTGCTTTTCAGTAGTTCATTTAATTTTATTAAACATATAATTTTTTGCACTTGTGGCTTTACATATTTCATGGAGAAAATCCACTTCATAAGGTGCCACTACTTAATAAAGTTATTTAAATCTGAACTTTACAGTAGAAGTACCATTCTGCATCTACCAAACTAGACAACACATTGGCCTGACCAACAGTAACCATAAAAGGGAGAATGGTTAAGGGGGTTCTGTGGTGGGGGTTGACCTGGGTAGTGAGGTGTGTCAGGGACCACTTTTTTTATGTATTTATATATCTTATTCTTAATGATTTGGTTAATGATAGTATGGGCTTTAAAGTTTCTTGGGGACAAATTAAAATTCCTAGTAATTAAGACAGATTCAACAACATTGTGGATGGGATAATCAGCAGAAGGGTATTGAATAACTGGATTTTTAGGATATGCAAGGTGATCATTATCATTACATTGTTTAGCAATTACGTTTTTGTCATCATCATCCCTGCGTACTGCTTGACTTTGCCAGTAACATCTCAATGTTAAAATTTTCCTGGTCTGGCCAATGTATATATCTTTACATGCCTTACATTTAACAGCGTTAAAAACTCCCAATTGTTGAATGATTTGGCATACTTTTTATTATTGTATTATAAATTCTGTTATTGTACTGGAAGGCAGAATTACAAGCACTGTTTTTTAGAACATGATTTACATTTGCTAAGTTGGAAGAATAAGGCAGCACTAAACATTTAGACCTATCCTCATTTGCAAATTAGACCTATCCTCATTTGTCACATTTTTGTTGCTAGATGCATAAGATGTCTTTCTTGCTTTCCAGTAAGCTTTGTCCACGTACCACTTGGGATGAAATAACTGCCTAAAGATACATCTTATATGACTACATTCATTTACCAGGCCTATGGGCTCACATATCTGTAGGGCTTTTAAAAATATAGACATGACTGCTGACATTTATGCAGAAGAATCATGTATTGAAAAATAATATATATCTCAGAGTTGGTAGGCTTCCTATATATCATAAAGGACAAATGATCAGTTCCTGTAGTTATCAACACATCAAGAAAGGGCAATTTACCTTCTTTTTCCCATTCAATCTTGAATTTAATGGTGGGGTTGATGTTATTTGATTCATTAAAGAAAGCCACAGTCTTGGGAAGATGGCCACAGGGACCACACATCATCAGCATATTTAAACCAGACTTTTGGATGATTATAGATTGAAGTTGATATTTCAGTCTCAAATTATTCCATAAGTTCCTGAGAATAGGACTAAGTAGGTTTCTCATGGCAAGACCAAATTTCTGTTTTAATGGGCAGGGGCAAGGCAAGACGGATTAGGTAGTTTCCTCCATGGATATTTGATCTCAGTCTTGCCTTGCCCCTGCACATTAAAACTTTTATTGACAGTAGAGCTTTGTGTTTCCAATAAAGTTTTCCAAGATGATGATAATTTTTATAAACAGAAATTTGGTCTTGCCATGGTAAATTCACTTAGTCCTGTTCTCAGTAACTTATCTATGGAATACTTTGAGACTGAAATTCTAACTTCAGTCAATAATCATCCGAAAGTCTGGTTTAGATATGTTGATGATATTTCGTCACTGTGGCCATCTTCCCAAAATTGTGATATTTTCTTTAATGAATTAAATAACATCCACCCCAACATCAAATTCAAGATTGATTGGGAAAAAGAAGGCAAACTGCCCTTTCTTGATTTGTTGATAAGTACAGGATCTCATCATTTGTCCTTTAAGATCTACAGGAAACCTACCAACTCTGAGAGCTATGTTCATTATTTTTCAGTACATAATTCTTCTATAAAAATGTCTATAATTATGTCTATGTTTTAAAGAGCATTATGGATATGTGATCCCATAGGCCTGGTAGACAAATGTAGTCATATAAGAAGTATCCTTAGGCAGTTATTTTATCCAAAGTGGTTTGTAAACAGCTTTCTGGAGAGTTGGGAAGACATTTTATGCATCTAGCAACAAAAATGAGACAAATGAGGATAGGTCTAAATGTTTAATGTTGCCTTATTATCCTAACTTAGCTAATGTAAGACATGTACTAAAAAACAGTACTTGTAATGTTGCCTTACAGTACAATAACACCACCAGTAAGACCTGATAAAGAATAGGCCAAATCATTCAACATTTGGGGGTGTTTACATTGTCAAATGTAAGTCATGTAGTAAAGATATATACTTTAACCACAAAAATGCAATTGCTAGACACTGTCATGTTAATGATCACCCTGTAGACCTTAAAATTCCAATTATTCTGTATCTTTCTGCTGATTATGCCACCTGCATCATCATTGAAACTGCCTTAATTGCTAATACTAAGAACTTTAATTTGTCCCCAAGAAACTTTAAGGCCTATCCTATCATTAACCAAATCATTGAGAAAATTGACCAAATAAACAAAATATAAGAAAAGTGGTCCCTGACTGGTCAACACCCACCATGCAACTCCCCTTAACCACTCTCTGTTTCACAGTTACTGTTAGTCAGGCCAGTGTGTTTAGTTGGTAGATGTTAGACAATACCTCTTTTGTGATGTTGAGATTTAAATAATTTGATAAGTATTGGCACCTGATGAGGTGGATTGCCTCTATGAAACATGTAGTGCCACATGTATAGAAAAACTGTAAAATGAAATTATATGAACTCCTACTGAAGTGTGATTTCACCTTCATAACTTTCATAACAGACTAGTGTGATCATCATATGTATGTGTGTTTGTGTATGTGATGTTAGGGGAGTGGGTGAAGAATGGGATGTATTTAGGAAGCAGTGATGGTTTGTGCAAAATATAGAAGTGTCATGAGAAAGGTGGGAGGTTGGCTGATTAGAAAGAGTAGTGAGTGGTGGGATGAAGAAGTAAAGTTGATTGTGAAAGAGAAGAGAGAGGCTTTTGGACGATACAAGAAAGGAGTGCAAATGACTGAGATGTTTAAAAGAAAGCAGCAGGAAGTCAAGAGAAAGGTGCAAGGGTTGAAAAAGAGGGCAAATGAGAGTTGGGGTGAGAGAGTATCATTAAACTTTAGGGAGAATGATAAGATGTTTTGGAAGGAGGTAGATAACGTGGGTAAGATAAGAGAAAAAAGGGAACATTGGTGAAGGGGGCAAGTGGGAAAGTAACAATAGATAGTGATGAAGTGAGAAGATGGAGTGAGTATTTGAAGGTTTGTTGAATGCGTTTGGTTATAGAATGACAGATATAGGGTGATTTGGTCGAGGTGGTGTGCGAATTGAGAGGATCAGAGAGAATGGTTTGGTTAAGAGAGAAGAGGTATTGAAAGCTTTGCGGAAGATGAGATCCGGCAGGCCGGCGGGTTTCGATGGTATTGTAGTCGAATTTGTTAGGAAAGGATATGACTATGTTGGTTATTGGTTGGCAAGGATATTAAATGTATGTATGGATCACGGTGAAATGCCTTAGCGAATAACTCACGGTAACAGTTGAGGTCGTTGTCCTGGAAGAGGCCTTTCTTTGGAATGACCCACTTGCCTTCTTGACACAGGATGACCTCTAAGTGGCCTCCCGACCGCATCTCATAGCCTTGATGACACTCTATTTTCACCCTGGAAAACGCAATGAATTAGTTGTTATCGTCTAAAAGACAGAACATGCGGACAGTTCGCTATATGATCATAGGAGCAATGTTCCCTGTATTAGAATGTATTCATCCAAACAGCATTGCCTTTGTGGTTAGGTGTAATGTCCGACACACCAAGATCACTGAGGGACCAAGGACCACTGGGCATGAAGAAAGTCCTTGTGACGTCCAGTCCAGCAGGGATGACCAGGATGTAGCGCCTCCCTCACGTTATCATCATAACTACTGACCACAATGTAACCAGAAGTCCCGAACATGGTAATAATTAACTACAATGTAACCAGCCGTACTGAACATGATAATAACTGACGACAATGTATCCAGACGACCCAGAGATGATAATAACTGACCAAAATGTAACCAGACGTCCCAAACATGATAAGAACTGACGACAACGTAACCAGACGACCTAAACATGATGATAACTGACCACAATGTAACCAGACGACCTAAACATGATAATAACTGACCACAATGTAACCAGACGACCCAAACATGATAATAACTGACCACAATGTAACCAGACGACCCATACATGATAATAACTGACCACATTGTAACCAGACGACCTAAACATGATGATAACTGACCACAATGTGACCAGACGACCCAAGTATGATAACTGACCACAATGTAACCAGACGATCTAAACATGATAATAACTGACCACAATGTAACCAGACGACCCAAACATGATAATAACTGACGACGATTTAACCAGACGTATCAAAGATGATAATAGCCAACCATAATGTAATCAGACACCCAAAGATGATAAGAACTGACCACATTGTAACCAGACGTACTGAACATTATAATAACTGACCACAATGTAACCACACGACCCAAAGATGATAATAACTGACCACAATGTTGCCAGACGTACTGAACATTATGATAACTGACCACAATGTAACCAGACGACCCAAACATGATAATAACTGATCACAATGAAACCAGACCTCCCAAATATGATGATAACTGACCTCAATGTAACCAGACGTACTGAACATGAAAATAACTGACCAAAATATAACCAGACGACCCAAAGATGATGATAACTAACTACGATATAACCAGACGTCCCAAACATGATAATAACTGATGTAACTAGACGACCCAAACATGATTATAACTGACCACAATGTAACCAGATGTCCCAAGCACAATAACAACTGACCATAATGTAACCAGACGACCCAAAGATGAGAAGAACTGACCACAATGTAACCAGATGACCCAAAAATGATAACTGACATCCATGTAACCAGACGTCACAAACATGATAATAACTGACTACAATGTAACCAGACGACCATAAGACGATGATAACTGACCACAATGTAACCAGACGACCATAAGATGATGATAACTGACATTCATGTATCCAGAAGTCCCAAACATGATAATGACTGACCAAAATGTTACCAGACGACACAAACTTGATAATAAGTGACCACAATTTAACCAAACGACCCAAACATGATAATAGCTGACCACAATGCAACGAGGCGTCCCAAAAATGATAATAACTGACAATAATGTAACCACACGACCCAGACATGATAATAACTGATCATAATGTAACCAGACGTCCCAAACACGATAATAACTGACCACAATGAAACCAGACGACACAAGCATGATAACTGTCCATAATGTAAATAGACGACCAAAACATAATAATCGACCACACTGTAACCAGACGATGGAAACATGATAACAACTAACCTTAATGTAATCAGACGACTCAAAGATGATTATAACTGATAACAACGTAAACAGACTACCTAAAGATGATAATAACTGACCAAAATGTAACCAGACGTACTGAACATGATTATAACTGACCGTAATGTAACCAGACGACCCAAAGATTATAATAACTGAACGCAGTGTAACCAGACGTCCCGAACATGATAATAACTGATCACGATGTGTCCAGACGGACTGAACATGATAATAACTGACCATAATGTACCTAGACAGCACAAACATGATAAAAACTGACGACATTGTAACCAGACGTCCGGAACATGATAATAACTGACTACAATGTAAAGAGACGTACTGAACATGATAATAACTGACCACAATGTAACCAGAATGTAACCAGAAGACCCAAACATGATAATAACTGATCAAAATGTAACCAGACATACTGAACATGATTATAACTGACTATAATATAACCAGACGACCCAAAGATGATAATAACTTACCACAATGTAACCAGACGTCCCTAACATAATAATAACTGACTACAATGTAACCAGACGGAATGATTATGAGAGTAACTGACCACAATGTAACTAGGAGACAGAAACATGATGATAACTGACGACACTGTAACAAGACGTCCCGAACATGATAATAACTAACCACAATGTAACCAGACGCACTGAACATGGTAATACCTGACCACAATGTAACCAGACGTACTAGACATGATAGTAACTTACCACAATGTAACCAGACGTCCCGGACATGATAACAACTGACCACAATGTAACGAGATGTACCGAAAATGATAACAACAGGCCATAATGTAACCAGACGACCCAAACATGATAATAACTGACCACAATGTAACCAGACATCCCAAACACGATAATAACTGACCACAATTAAACCAGACGACACAAGCAAGATAACTGTCCAAAATGTAACCAGACGACCCAAACAAGATAAAACTGACCAGACTGTAACCAGACGACGCGAATATGATAATAACTGACCACAATGTAGTCAGACAACCCAAAGGAGATAATAACTGATAACAATGTAAACAGATGACCCTAAGATGATAATTACTGACCAAAATGTAACCAGACGTACTGAAAAAGATTATAACTGACCATAATGTAACCAGACGACCGAAAGGTGATGATAAGTGACAAAAATGTAACCAGACGTCTCGAACATGATAATAACTGACCACAATGTAAATAGATGGACTGAACATGATAATAACTGACCAGTGTAACCAGACGACCCAAACACTATAATAACTGACCACAATGCAACCAGACTACCCAAACATGATAATAACTGACCACAATGTAAACAGACAACCCAAACATGATAATAACTGACCACAATATAACTAGATGTCCCAAACTTGATAATAACTAACGACAATATAACCAGATGACCCAAAAATGATAATGACCGACGAAAATGTAACCAGACGAACCGAACATGACATAACAGACCGCCATGTAACTAGACGTCCCGAACATGATGATAAATGACCAGAATGTAACCAGCCGACCGAAACATGATGATAACCGACCACAATGTAACAAGCCGTCAAGAACATGATAGTAACCGACCACAATGTAACCAGACGTCCTGAACATGATAATAACTGAACAAAATGTAACTAGACGTACCGAACATGACAATAACTGACGAAAATGTAATGTAATGTCAATATCGTGAACATGATAATAACTGACCATGAAAATAACTGACCAGAATGTAACAAGACGTCCCGAACATGATGATAACCGACCACAATGTAAAAGACGACCCAAACATGGAAATAACTGACCACAATGTAATCAGACGATGGAAACATGAAAATAAATGACCACAATGTAAGCGGACGACGCGAAGATGATAATAACTGACCAAAATGTAACCAGATGTCCCAAACATGATAAAAACTGATGACAATGTAACCAGACTACCCAAAGATGATGATAACTGACCACAATGAAAACAGACGACCCAAAGATGATAACAACTGACCACAATGTAACCAGACGTACTGAAAAAGATTATAACTGACCATAATATAACCAGACGACCGAAAGATGATGATAAGTGACCAGAATGTAACCAGACGTCCCAAACACGATAGTGACTGACCACAATGTAACCAGACGACTCAAACATGATAATAATTGATCAAAATGTAACCAGACGAACCAAACATGATAATAACTGACCACAATGTAACCAAACGACTCAAATATGATAATAACCGCACACAATGTACCCAGACGATCCAAACATGATGATAATTAACCACATTTAACCAGTCAACGCAAACGTGATAATAAATGACCACAATGTAACCAGACACCCAAAGATGATAATAACTGATAATAATGTTAACAGACGACCTAAAGATGATAGTAACTGACCAAAATGTAAGCAGACGTCCCTAACATGATAACAACTGACCACAATGTAACCAGACGTCCTGAACATGATAATAACTGACTACAATGTAAACAGACGGACTGAACATGATAATGACTGACCACAATGTAACTAGACTACACAAACATGATAATAACTGACGACATTGTAACCAGACGTCCCGAACATGGTGATAACTAACCACAATGTAACCGGAGGTACTGAACATGATAATAACTGACCAAAATATAACCAGACGACCCAAATATGATAAAAACTGAACACAATGTAACCAGATGACCCAAACATGATAATAACTGACCAAAATGTAACCAAACGACACAAACATGAAAATATCTGAACACAAAGTAACCAGACGTCCCGAACATGATAATAATTCACCACAATGTAACCAGACGACCGAAACATGATAAAAACCGACGACATTGTACCCAGACCTCCCGTATATGATCATAGTAGACAACCATGTAACCAGACGTCCCGAACATGATCATAAATGACAAGACTGTAACCAGACTCCCCAGACATGATAATAACTGACCACACTGTAACCAGACGTCCCTAACATGATAATAACTGACCACAATGTAACAAGACGTCCTGAACATCATAATAACTGACCACAATGTAACCAGAAGTCGTGAACATGACAATAACTGACCATGATAATAACTGACCAAAATGTGACCAGATATCCCTAACAAGATAATAACTGACGACAAAATAAGCAGACATACTGAACATGATTATAACTGACAATAATGTAACCAGACGACCCAAAGATGGTGATAAGTGACCACAATGTAGTAACCAGATGTCCCGAACATAATAATAACTGACAACAATGTAAATAGACGGACTGACCATGATGATAACTGACAACTATGTAACTAGACGACACAAACATTATGATAAGTGACGATACTGAAACCAGACGCCCCCAACATGATAATAACTAACCACAATGTAAACAGACGTACTGAACGTGATGATAACGGAACCCAATGTAACCAGACCTACGGAACATGATAACACCTAATCACAATGTAACCAGATGTGCTGAACATAATGATTACTGACCACAATGTAACCAGACGACTAAAACATGATAATAACTGACCACAATGTAACCAGACGTCCCAAGCATGATAATAACTGACCACAATGTAACCAAACGACCCAAACATGATAATCACTGATCACAATGTAACCAGACAAAACCAAACATGATAATAACTGACCACAATGTACCTATATAGTGACACACGAAAATGTATCCAGACGACCCAAACATGACAATACCAGACTACCATGTAACCAGACGTCACAAACATAATGATAGATGGCCAGAATGTAACCAGACGACCCAAACATGATGATAACTGACCACAATGTAATCAGACGACCCGAACATGATAATAACTGACCACAATGTAACCAGACGTTCTGAACATCAAAATAACTGACCACAATGTTACTAGACGTTCCGAACATGACCATAACTGACCAAAATGTAATCAGAAGTCGTGAACATGATAATAACGAACCATGATAATAACTCACCAGAATGTAACCAGACGTCCCGAACATTTCAATATCTGACCACAATGCAACTAGACGACTCAAACGTGAAAGTAACTGACCACTATGTAACAGACGATGGAAACATGATAATAACTGACCACTATGTAACAGACGATGGAAACATGATAATAATTGACAATAATGTAAGCAGACGACCGAAAGATGATAAAAACTGACCAAAATGTAACCATGATAAGAACTTATGACAATGTAACCAGACGACCCAA
>JAUUDZ010001588.1:0-21433 GCA_032361705.1 Panulirus versicolor | reverse complement strand
AGTTAATAACGCTGACTAAACTTGGCATGTTAAGGCTGGCGGTTAGTTTGTTTCGAGCTGAATGAGCCACAGGTGACGTCAGGACGTCTGGTGGCGGACAATACTCATGAATCTGTGCTGATATAAGATTAGAATATAACGGACCTTTTCGCAGTAGTGGTAATGCTGGTAAGGATGACACTGCAAGTGGTTGACAGTGGGAAAATTTGCAAGGATCTTTGTCCTCTGTTACTGCAGTGATCTGCTCATGTTTGGCTGCCTACGTTGTTAACCAGCCAGAGGAAAATGGGGGAAGCGAGGATAGGGTGTGTATTGGCGAAATAAGGGTAAGTAGTGTGTAGAGGGCGAGCCTTGAAGTTGTGGCGTGGATGGGAGGCAGGATGTGTCGCATGTATGCATAGTAGTTGCCGTCTGGATCATTGTGATGAGGCAGGGTTGGACCACACGCCAACGCCACCCGTCTCGTTTTGGCGACCCGCCACACCTTATTACGTCATCACATGACAACAAAAACCTTTGAACACAACATAACGACACCGTGGTATGATGCCCTAACTGGACTTGGGTCATGTCGTCGTTCTCATGAGTTATACCGCCATGTTAAAGCCTTCAGTTACACGCATAATCGAGCCGACCATTTGATTATCTGGTTCTTATGCTTTCCCGTGTAGTCGGGAAGTCAAGATTCGATGATATCATGGCAGGAAAACCAACATAATCGCGTTCCTTTTATAAATGTAGTGATGCCTTTTTTCATATTATCTCTCTGCGATTATTTTCTAATATGCTTCAGTTATTCGTAGTCTGAATTTAGATTTAGATCCGTTGGCCAAAATGATGATAGAAGTTCTTGGCTGGCCAGCAACTTTGTTTATCTGCAGTGTGTCTGTTGTGTTGTGGCTGGCTGGATGTAGTAAAATAGTGCACCATGCATTTTTTTATGGTGTTTAACTATTATGCATAGTGATATATCCATGATGTATTTATGTATGTATGTAGTGTTGTATTATACTTGGTGTGTTGTATAGTATCCATGGTGTGCACTGGTATGTTATGCATTGTAGTGGTGTATTATACTTGGTATGTTGTATAGTATCCATGTTCAATGTTTTATCCATTTTGTTCATGGTAAATTCTTGTTTGTAGTTGTGTATTATCCAAGGTGTATAATATATCATCCATAGTAATGGTTTATTATTCTTAGCTTTGTTTTATTGTCCACAATGCGTACTGTTGTATTACCTTTATGTTTATTAGTAGTGTCAAAGGTGTGTGGCGGCTTATTATTCATGGTTTATGATGTATTATCCCTGTATAGTAATGTATCATACTAGATATTTAGTGTATCATCAGATAGCATTATGATGGCTGAATATAATGTATCTATATTATGTCTGATGTATGGATGTCTTAACATCCTTCGATTTTTTTTTTAGAATGTTTTACCTCACGATGATCGGTTAATATGCGGTGATATCATGGCTTTTTGAATGGAAGCATCACACCTTCGAGCACCAGTAATGATTACTGCAGATCTGAACCTCTGAATATCCGTAAACTTCCGTTTCTCTGATGTCTTTGTGAATTTTCATTCGACCACCCATCCGTAGCTTATGCAGTCCGTCACTGGATTGTGCTGAAGGCGCGCCAAAATCATGCTAATAAACCGAGATGCAAGAATCAGGCCGACAAGACCGGTGCAGCCAAGACCAAGGCGAGCCGGGGCAATAGTTGCTGTTGGATGGGAAACCCGCTGAGCTCGCCGCCCACCCTGCAGCCGGTTGGAGAGGTATTCGCACTTCTTTTTGTGTTGTGTGCGTGATGAAAAACTAGCATTGACCTTTTTTTCTGTTGTATTCCTAACGAACACGATTTTTTCTGTTTTGCATTGCTGACAGATACGGAAATGGCGACTGTTGCCTTCTCGAACACGGACATAAGCAAGTTTTTTAGTGAACATCGTTTTTTGTTACCGACCTTTAGTCTCGTAGGAGCAGTACTAAGTGATTGTAAATAAGCATTCCTCATTATGATGATGGTAGCTATTGGTATTACTTTTCTGTACAGGTATATGCGGTGTACATGATATTGATGATAATTCATTTGATAGATTGTGATTGAATAACCGTAGAATTATAGTACGATTCTTGAACAAATGTAGTTTAGGTACAAAGATACGGATAACAATGTAATATCTTTAGGGATAGGTTAAGAACCACCACTAAGCTTCTCTTAGTATAGTTGCCGGTGTTCGGGCTGGGGCCTGTTGAGGTGTGGTGTCGTGAGACTGGCAAGGAGGCGGGTGTGGGACAAGGTTATCTAGCCCCGTTGAGGTTACTTTCCTGCAGGTGTTGGGTGGCGACTTGATGAGTGAGGTTCGGTGAGCAAGGCAACTATGTTAGAGACCAGACATTGCTTCTCCGGATGCTGTAACAGTAGTAGTAGTAATTTTAGTAATGGTGATGACTTCGAAATTAGTCTCACTCGCTCCGCGAAAGTAATCCAGGATTCAAATCTAGATTTATTTATATCGATGTTTGATATACATTATCCAGCGTTTTGGTCTGTTTTCACTAAAGATTATTAGTCCAGTCTTCAAAATGAAAGAAGACAGTAGAAAAGTATTTGATTCATGGGTAGTCATTTCAGAACCCTTCCAGATGTTGAGACATGGGACGTGCATTGTCTTTTTCCTCTGGTGAGTAGCTGGCTACAGATCTGGGGCATATCCATTGTAGATGAAAGGGAATGTGTATAATCCCAAAAATGGAGGGTGGAAGGTTACTCCATTACCAGTTATAGGGGCATGTTGGCTCATGGTTTAGATATTTCTTTCGAAAACGTTTTATCCAGTAACCGTCTAGACAATCAATACCTTATGCCATTCGTAAAGTTTTGTTTTTCATGCATTTTTTTTTTATTTACGCAAGCAATTTAATGCAAGTTAACAAATTTATAGGCCCGTTGAAAAGCAGGAGTTCCACGTCCTCAACAACAACAACCAGTCTGTACGAAAGCCTTTGCCGACCTCCGCTCTCCATTGAGACAGTTGTTAACTGGATTTCGTTTTGCCAGTTGCGACTCTTTCCAATTATGTTACATCAAGAGCCTAAAAGGCCGGTCGACCACTCCTCTCCCGCAGCTTTGTCAGTGCTCAGGTAACAAACGTAGGCTCCGTCGACCAAAGTTAGAACCCTGAAAAACCCTGTGGCAACGCCTTAAATGATCTGTCCCATAACCATTCAGCCTCAGCATCGCTAGTGATGCTTCACGTCCTGGTGCTTCTTTTACATACATTCCTGAACAGCACCACGGGGAGATTTTTAACGCCTTACACATCCTTGCTCACCAAAGATACTTATTAGCCTGGAACAAGTCATGCATATCTTAAGCACATCTGTATGGCTCTATCATGTTACCAAGGTTTATATATTGTATTGGGGTTACAAAGTAATTGCTAAATTTAGATGTTTTATTTCGTGTATATTAAATTGATTGTCACCGGGTGATTAAGTTAGAGACGGCTTGTAGAATCTTGTACAAATTCATTATTTTTCTCGCTTTTTCAGGTTGTCAGCCATGGTGCTCGTTGCATGTCTTCAATTCCAAGCTTCAAGGTATGAAAATAATTATCATTGATTAGAATATATTAGAAGTTATAGATAACTGATTTTGCGGTAGCTGTTGCAGGCTTTTTTTTATATTGATATTAGGTAAGACGTTTTCCTTTTATTTTTTCAGAATATACCAAATATCAGAATTAAAGATTTATTTTCTTTTGAAATTCAGATTAACTTAGTTCTTGTTTTTGATGACTTTATGTTGTATTATACCGTATTTTTTCCTTCATTTAGCAGGGCATAAACATCTCATCTTACAGTCACAGAAATATATTGGTGAAAGTTTAGCATTGCATTACCTTGGCATTTCCTTGGCATTGGCCAAGGAAATATTAGTGTACAGTCTGTAGTATTGTGAAAATACAGTAACGGTTGTGGAACGCAACTCTGGGTTATACTGAACGAAATGGTGAAGTGATAGTGTTTGGTCATGTGTATGGGAGACAGTGTGGAGTTTGTTAAAGTATAAATGCTTAAAAAATTGAAAAGTTCAAGAAGAAATATAAACCTCACTTACCCTTACCTAATAGCTCAAACAATAGTAGAAATATACCACCACCTCGACGTGTCATCTGTTTGTTGACATCCAGAACGACGTTGTTATGAATACAATATGGATCTTATGATATACCGTGACTACTAGCCAGGTTAGGTGAGGTTTTCACAGGTTCTGCCAATATTTTCAACCGTGTATTTCTTGCTTTTATGTTAATCAACCCTGAATGCTTCCTAGTGTATATTACAGTATTGTCTTATTTATTACAAAAGGTAACATCTATAATAACATTAAACCATATCTGTCCATGTCTGTATCGCTGAAGCTCGTTCCCCCTGGAACTCCCAAATGAATGTCCTTTTTTTATGTCCTTATAGCACTTAAAACATACTTAGCCACTACCTAAAGCCAGTTTTGATGTTGGGCTAAAACAGACTCATCATCACTGATAAAGGTACAGTGTGGTGCATTACTGTACTTTATGCATTTGATTTCAGGCCTCAGATCTCCACATTGAGTTCTGTCCGCCTGAACAGCTGAAGAGGAAACCTGCTGTGAAAGATTTAGTATTTGGCCGCAACTTTACTGACCACATGCTCAAAATATATTACAATGACAAGTCTGGTTGGGGTCAGCCCAGGATAACGCCTTTACAGGATCTACGGTTACATCCCGCAGCTAAAGTCCTTCATTATTCTGTTGAGGTGAGGCAGTCATTTAACCATTTTCAACCAGTACACCTCACAGATACCACATGCTGCTTTTCGGTATTGTCTTCTATCCCTGAAATGTAGTTTGTGATCGTACTTCCTTGAGGAGAATAAGGTATTAGGCTGTTGTGCTCCAGGTCTGAGCTTAGTATATGTCGTGCAACATGACGTTGGTACATCTAAGGAAAGTTTTCTAGTTTTTTGTCTGTGTACTTACTAATCTCTGCTGATAGTAGATTGAACTGATTCAGGCCCCCTAATGATACTGCTATTTTCGTAGCTTCATCCTTGAATGTCATTTCTCTGAGTAGATTTGATATGAACATTCTACCTTGTCTATCATTCTACCATGGAATTGTTTGTATGCGGATTTTGTATTAGACTGTCAAGCATTTCCCAGGTGTATATAATTATGGATCTCTGACATGTTTGTTTCAATGAGAGCAGGTTTAGGGCTTTTAGCTATCCCAAGTTTTTTTTTTTTAATGAGAGCAGGTTTAGGGCTATTAGCTTGCCCTAGTGTTTATAGTCCCAGTAATTTTTTTTATATGTATTTGTATGATATAGTTTACAGGGATAAGTTTCCTCTTTATGTGTCCCATTTCACATTAGTTCACGTACATTTATGTCTGTTATTAAAGACTTCTTTCACAGTGAGAATTGAGGTAACATTGTGTGACTGTGCAACAGATGAATTACCATATAAAAGAATCAGAGGCTACGGAATTACAGATCATTGTTTTGGTAATTGTAAACAGTGATAATTATGTATAACAGTCATTTTGTATGTCTTGAAACTGATAGAGGATGATAATAACAAAAGTGCTGCAGCTTTACTATGGGTGCTATGTAAATGTGGATTTATAAGAAAATTTGTGAAAAAACTTAGGATTAAATGATGCAACATTGAATTTCTATCTGTACAAATACAAGGGTAAATCCTAAAGGGATATCTTGGTCACCATTCTGTTTAATATATTAATATGCTTGCATGTACAATTAGACACTTGCACATCATTGTTCACACACATGCAACATGTTTTCATTATAATATTCATGAAATTTCTTGAATTAGTCCTTTATTGTACATGCTCAAAATTCCTAATGTATATGTATAAATATTCTAAACTCCACAGTTGTTTGAAGGCATGAAAGCTTTTCGTGGGGTTGATGATGAAATCAGACTTTACCGGCCAGAGAAGAATATGGAGCGTATGAACCGAACAGCTGCCCGGTCATCTCTCCCCACATTTGATGGCAAAGAGTTGATTGAATTACTGAAGAAGCTTGTTAGCATAGATCAAGAATGGGTGCCCCATACTGAATCTTCTAGTCTTTACATTAGGCCTTCTATGGTAGGGACTGAGGTGAGTTGAGCTTTTATAAGTAATGTTTTTAGAACTATGCTTCCCAGTCTAATGATCTGTGCATGCCGCCATCTTCTCATTTACTGCACTCCCTTACAATTTACTTGGCACACTCAACATACGTATACCTCTGTAATTTGAACATTAACTTTTGTACTCCTTACCTCTATGTAGTGCCACTATATAGGTATTCTGCCAGTCTTCAGGCACCGCACCATGATTTTATACCTCCACTGAAAATCGCATCAACCAGGCATTTTTAATGTAATTTCTACTGTAATACCATTCATTCCAGCTGTATTTGGGAGAGAGTCAGATTGAGAGCTCTGGTGAATGGAGAGAATATGTGTATATCGTGCAAGAAGTTTACATGCTTGGATGCTTGTTCCATCTCTGACATGTGGATTTGAAACCATAGTTTAGCTAGATTAAAGTATGTAGAAAATTGGGGGGATGAAGATTTTTATTTTGTAAAGCGTGGTTGTAATTAGGAACATTGGTAAAGAATGAGAAAGATAGGTGAAAAAAATCGCAAAAATTCCATATAAATCACAGTTTTTGGAGATGGTATGGCCGTGAAGAATGTTTTTCAGATGATTTGTGGTAATGATAAGAGATGATCCAAATAAATTGGTTATGGTTAGAGTCATTTTAGTTGAGGATGTAAGAGGGAGCTTATGCTCTTTTTGCATACTGAATTTTGGGATATTTGATAATGAACCAAGGGGCAGTGTGTGCTTGATGACCTCACTGAAATGATAAGATAGAGACATAGATTGATTACTAGATTTTCATAATCTGATCACATCATTTCTTATTTATGAAGGTTGTATTGAAATTTGTTTGGGGGTAAATAAAGAAAAATTTGTGTCTAAAACAAAGACATGCATTGTGATTTTGATCTTGACTGGTACAGATATATAGGTACACACAGTTAACAATGAACCCATACTTCCTTACAGCCAACCCTCGGTGTTCAACGACCAACTGAAGCACTACTGTTTGTCATTTTGTCACCAGTTGGTCCTTACTTCTCCAGTGGGTTTAATCCTGTATCACTGCTCGCAGATCCAAAGCATGTTCGAGCTTGGCCAGGTGGTGTTGGAAATATGAAAATGGGATCAAACTATGGACCTACTCTTGAAATTCAGGTATTCTGGTTCAACCTTTGAGGAATATGTGTTTCTACACCATTAAGAGAGCCCCTTAACCTTCTATAGATATTTGTATTGTGAGTGAAATCCATCGCTCATGTCTTGGCTGGTATGGTTCAAAGATTTTAAAGAACTGTGGCTCAATGTCTTCTACTTTGTACTTTTCGTGCTGACCACGAGATTTGTGCATAAGCTTATCTTCTTTGATAAAACAGTGCATGTGAAGAATGTCTTTCTGTTTATATTTTGTGTATTGTCACATTCATGTCGCCAAAATTTAATCTCCAAATGTAATGATGTTCATAAATTTTAGTGAGTATTCACCATGTTCTATCATATCTTTCAGAAAATTGCTGAAGCACGGGGGCTTCATCAGGTGTTATGGCTTTTTGGTCCAGATCACAGACTTACTGAAGTTGGAGCAATGAACATAATGGTATTCTTAGAAAAAGATAATGGAGGTCAGTTTTGATTTGATAGAAGCAGCTATAAGGAAGTAAAGCAATGAAATACTTAGATTATACAGTAATTTAAGTACATTTAGTCCTTCAGTTAACAAAAGATATGGGAAAAGAGGTACACCATGACCCTGATAGACTGTGCTTCACTATTGGGTGATTTGCTTATCCATTGTTTATGAAAAAAGAAATTGAATGTTTTAGACATGGAAGGAGAATAAAAAGGTTTGAGCACAGTCCCTTTATACCCTCTTTTGATAATTTTTCTTTCATGTTTGTTCGTCGTTTCCCACATTAGTGAGGTAGCACCAGGAACAGACAAAAAAAAATCCTCATTCACTCACATTGTGAGTAGAAAATGAGTCTTGTACCCATCAGAAGAAGAGGAGCATCACCTTTGTAGTAAAGATAGACATTCTGAAGATTTCTGTTGCTAGTAATAACATTGCCAGACTTCTTGGTTTGCTTGTGTCATCAGTGAAAAAAGATTTTGTGCATGCAGATAAAGTGACAAAGTATCTTGACACCTTTAGTTGCAGCAAATATTACTCATTTCAGACTTGAAGTTTGGGAGAAAATGTTGTGAATGTTGAGTGTATTGTGTTTCCACTCAAAATATAAATAATTTTATGCTTTATTCCATATGTAAGTACTTAGATTAGTTTTTTCATTATACTGCATGTTTCTTGATATTTTATTGTGTAAAAATGAGGTTGAGAATTTTCTCTTAGGAATGTATCATACCCCAGTTCCATTATATCCAGTTGTGAAACGGGTTTCACTTCGGTGATTCTGCAGGGTTGTATTTTCCGTGAATGTATCTCCACCATTAAGCAGGAACTAGATGTATATTAATATAAAAAGAATCGCTAAACTGCAAGAATTTAATGAGTTTGAATATCATTTTGAGATTTCACAGTATCTTGGAGCTGTCTTGGGTAAGTGTGGGCATATGGAAGGAGAGATAAGGTTGAGATCAGTATAGAGTAGAAGAATCTTTAGGTCCCTGAATAGAATAATGAAGGGTAGAGATATAAGTATGGAAGTGGAGAGAGGATTACGGGATAGCAAAGTCCTCCCAATCCTGACCTATGCATAGGAAACATGGACATAGAATGAGGTAGAGGTCAAGAATCCAGACTGTGGAAATGAGCTATTTGAGATGACCATGTGGTGCAACTAGATGGAATGAAGAAAGAAATGAAAGGGTGTAAGAGAGATGTGATATAGCAAGAAATGCAAAGGGACTGAATTGTGGAATGGTAGAATGGTTGAAACGTAATACTTTGAGGTGGTTTAGGTATGTGGAAAGAATGCGAGACTGGGAGTTTACAAGGAGAATGTATGAAAGTACAATTAAAGGGGTTGGTGTGAGTGGAAGACCACCTGTGACATGGGCAAAGAGGGTGGAGGGAGAGAAACAGAGGAAGAATGCAGAGAATGGTTTATGTGAAGTTGGTAAGTAAGGACAGGGATAAGTGGAGACTTTTGCCATGGCCGCACCTTGATAGGAGTTCCCAGAGGGAATGGGCATCAGAGATGCAGACAGATAGAAAAAGTACTGTGCCTCATTTGAGTTGAAGCATTTGCCCATGATTGTGTATCCATTTCTGTGATTAAAATCAAACAAATCAAGTCTCATTTTACTTCATGAATCAAGATTATCAAAGCCTTTCATGATTTTGAATACTTGTAATGAACTCCTTCTTAAACAACTCTTTTCTTTGCTATATAGATTCAAGTCGTTTAATTTTCTTTTACAGTACTTGTTTCTCAGTATGGAAATCATCTTGGTCGCTCAGTTTTGTTATTTCTCCATTCTGTCTGTCTGTTTTTAATTTATGATGTCCAAAACTGAACACGTTATTAAAGATGTAGACGAACTACTGAATTGTAAAGAGTAAGGATGATCTCCCAGGATTTAAATTCGAAGGTTCTATTGATGAAACCAAGTTTCTTTTCTCTCTCTTCTCTTTTTACCACTTCTCTTATCAGTGAAACTGGATTCGGGAAATGGGTTGTCTTTGATTGTAAATACAGACGCAAAAATGTCATTTGATATATTTGCCATGGTTTTGTTGCCTTGAACCACGCCACTGTTTTCCATGATTAATGGTCTTATTGACTAGGTAATGACTTTCTGGCTTCTAACACAATTGTGAAAGTCTTTAGGGTTTTTTGTGCTTTCGTTTTAATCTGTCAGGCCATATTTATGATAAACTTTTCTTATCTGACTTTCATACTTGTAGTACATTACATTAGAGGGATATAATTTTTCAGATTTCAAAGCCAGCGTTTGTTTCCTCTTCCCTCTGTTCTGGAGGAATGAATGCTAGATTAGAGAAGTTTACATCATACAGTGCCCAGTAGATTAAAACCAAAATCAGATTATATCAAATAGGGCCTAATGGAGATTCTTGAAGGGCACTAGTATATGAAGCAATAGTGTGATTAGACTTATTCCTGTCTCACACTTACTTGCTCAAGAGACATATTTTCAAAGAGAAAAGGCTTTTCAGATTTCAAAACCTGCATTTCTTGTGATAAATTTTAAGCTGAGATATACTCTGAAATTTGCAATGGACATATAATGATCTGTAATTTGAAGTGATGTTGTTATGTGTGCATTTGAATATTCAGTGGATCTCCTCGTTCCTCACAAAATATAGATTGATTGCATAGTTTTGTTTGAGGTCATATACAACTTTTGTGGGAAATAAGAACAGGCTAGCAGAAATTACCAGGGATGCCCAATTCCATGAAGTGGATTTTGTCTCATTGAGGAATCAACTTATTATTTAGAATGAAATAGAAGCACTTTTATAAGTATAGTTATGTGCTAAACTCAATGGATTTGTATACAAGAGATGTAGTGGTTTAATGTGCTTGATTCAGCCTATTAAACCGGGACAGATAAAAAGTTCCTTAGTTTTCCCAATCTTTGTTAACTATAGGGTTTACTGTGTAAAAGACTGCTTGCATAAACTGCCCTTATCTTTATGAGAAAGTGAATGAGTATCAATCATATATATCATGTACAGAGGGAAAAGATGTGTATTAATATGTATCTTATCAAAAACATTTTCCAGAGAAAGAACTTGTGACACCTCCTCTAGATGGTTTGATCCTTCCTGGTGTGACCAGAGATTCATTATTGTCATTAGGCAGAAAATGGAATGAATTTAGAGTATCAGAACGGGACATAACCATGGCTGAGTTGATTCAGGCGCATAGTGAAGGCAAGGTAAGCTGTGTATTACATTTATAGGTAGCAGTAGTTTTGCTTGGTGTCATAACAAAGCCCTCTTAAATGAAGTGACTCTAACCCAACCAGCTTTATTTTCTCACTATTGTAGAGAGCCATTTGAACTTATGAGAGAGGATTTGTGGTCTGTTTGGGATGGGAGGGCCTGGAAGGTAAGTCATTTGCTGTTTGCTGGTGACATGATTCTGGTAGCAGACTCGAGTGTGAAACTACACAAAGATATTATTACTTGTGTACAGTGCATGCAAAGTTCCCATGTATAAAGAAAAGTGAAACAAAAGTGAATGGTCGATATATAGAGATGCCTGGTAAGATGTATGGGAGAATAATGATTATGAGGATGGAAGCATGCACAAACCATTTGATTAGGGAGAAGTGGTGCAGCATCAGGAGAGGTAGGGGATATGTGCACCAGGTATTTCCTCTGAAAGATTTGTTAGAAATACATAGAGAAAGAGAGGACCAAATGTGGTATTTTTGGATGTAGGGAGTGTTGATCGGGAGGCTTTGTAGAAGGTGCTGTAAATATATGGAGGTCATCCATTCCCAATTCCACCCTGCCCCATAGGAAACAGCACAAACGTATGAAAGAAAAGAAAAAAATTCAACATTCTCCTTTATAGTATATATTAAGGTACATTTCTATCAAGGTATCTCTTATTTTGTTATAATGCTGCCTGTGCTATGTTAGTTATTAGAGAAAAGGAAAGAAAATATAAAATCTAGCTTCAGAGGCAGTAGTAATGTATTACCCAAACAAAGAAGTTGGGTGAGCAGAACATTCTATCGAAAGATTTTCCCCTTGCCACATGATTTTCTTTTCCACTCATGTAAAATTGTTATCTCAGAGTTGAAGATGTATTTCAAATAACTATAGTTTTCTGTCTGTTGATCCTATTTTCCTTTTCATTTCATCACCTTCTTTTGTCTTATTCCTGTCTCATTACAGTATAGTTATATTGATAGTCTTTGTTATTTGTTTATTTCAGCTTTTAGAAGTGTTTGGGGCTGGAACAGCTGCAGTAGTTACACCTGTGGGTGAGATACACTATGAAGATAAAATTATCAAAATTCCCACCATGGAACATGATTACCCACTCACTCAGCGGTTCTTTGATACAATCAAAGATATCCAGTATGGTAGAGTTGAAAGTGAGTGGACGGTTCCCATTGAATGAAACATTAAATGAAAGAGTGAAACTATGGTTGTATGATGCTATATATAGATTATGAGTTAATTATTGAAGAATACTTTCCGTGCAGATTCAAATGAAATAGACTGGAAACCTTATGAATTGAGTAGTTTTATGGCTATCATGATAGGGTAATTTTCTTAAGATCTTGAAATCAATGCTATTCTTATTGCACATTAGTAGACTACAAACATTGTGTAGCATGAAAGGAATTTTACTGAAGAAATGTTTTTAGTTCAGAGTAGTACAGTAGTGTTTAATAAAGATAATTGGATAATTATGTGATATTCATTTAAAAAATGAGCTGAGCCCAATATTATTTTTATGTATTATTTATTGCAATTTAACTGAGTCATGATTACCTTGTACATCCTTAGGAGACAATTGAGAATCAAGAGGTCTAGCTAAGATACTTTAAAGATAAGATGCTCTCACTCCTCAGTACTGTAGTTGTGATAGATTAGATAAGCAAGATGCAAGTATCCCTACTGAATGGAACAGAAGATCAGATACATCTTGTTTAAGATTTACCTGTGCTTGTATGGAGAATGTATACATGCACAGTCTAATTCAAGCTGAAAGTCAATGCAATATTGAAAAGAGAGAGTTAGGCTTGGGCTCCAGAAAGTTTTAAGTAACGTGCTTAAGCACTTCTATTGCACTGCATATTTACAGTTGACTATGGTAGCATTATTATATTGTTAATGGCTGTTTTTTGTACAAATCAAAATTAGATGTAAGATCACAGTGAGATTTGTTGGCACTTAGATGAATCGCAGAATATGGGACAACAAAGCAGCCATACAACATTAAAACTGACATGTGATAGTTTACAAATGAAATGTGATACTTACCAAATGAAATGTGATAGATGATAAGTGAAAGCGATAATCTTCACACTTCATGTTTTGAAACTGTTGCACAATTATCTCCAGTTGAACAAAACTTCATTTTGCTTGGGTGATTTTCTTTAAACTGTATGTATCTATTTTTGTATATAATGTAGTCGGTAGGAACATTAGGTAGGAGCCTCTGAAAACACTGCTCTAGAGTTACCCTCTGCCTGTGGCCTGTTAAGGGTGAGGCACATAGGCTAAAAAGCGGCAGTGGAGTTCATCAGTCATTGATACTCTTGCTATAGCCACCCCTAAGAGGGAGTTCCTGAAGGAAACATGTGTCAGAGATATAGATAGATATATACTGTTCTGGAGATATCATCTATTATATTTTAGCCACCTTAAGGAAAAAAATCACAATGAGTTCTTTGGCGGAATACCTTATAGAGAGATTAATTTGTATTCACATTCACAATTTTTAAAAGCTTATTTAGATTTTTTCAGCCCATCTCTAAACCTTCCCCCATTATTTTATGTAAATATTTTCATATCCTGTCATTCACATATGTCAATGTCTAATCCTTCAAGAAGAAACTGTTCGACTGGCATGTATTTGACATCAGTAAGCATCTAATGTGTTTCAATAGATTAAGTTTCTTAAATTGATGTGAAAATTGTTCAGGTGATGAATTTTGAAAGAATATGTTTGCAGTGAATGGTTACCTCATTTAAATTTTGTGTCCAGTTTCATGCAGAGTGTTTGTTATTAGTTTAACTGTGTGACAGCTGCACATATGATAAACCAAGACCCATTTCTCTCATAGTGGTCTGTTATCATACCAAACTTTAACTCCTTTTTCTATTTGTTACACTCCTGCATGTTTTTAGTTAGCCTTTTCTTGCAAATTTTTTAGATGTATGTGTTATTGCAATTCTCCTTGTGAGGAATGTTATGTTGGTAAGCTTCATTTGCCTGCATGATGATTATTAGCATGGAGAATTCTATTTTGTATGGTGATGAATAGGAGTTCAGGGGTCCATGCATATATAGGTGTATTAGTTCTTTGTCACATTATGTATTATGTTCTACAACTACCCATACCACTCTCTCCACAGGTGTGTTCCTGGATAGTGAATATGTATTGTGAATTTTACTTCTCATGTACATAACATTATCACCTGGCTGGCCCAAAGATGCACATTCATTATTGCCCCATTCCATTACCTAAAAGCACACAGGCAGTATGTGTTCCCAAGAATGCATATTTTCTTACTTGATCAGTTGTACTTTATCAACTGTACACCTGTGTGTTTTCATATATCCTCACTAACAGTCTTTTAATCCTAGAGTCATATCTCCAGCAGATGGAATCCTACTGAACTCTTGATAAGGCATGTACCTTACTTGTGTGTGCATTTTTCAGAGGTGGTTCCCCGTCCAGCAGTACATGACACCCCCTGACCTTACTTTTATCCCTATTTCTGATGCCTATTCCTTCTGGGAACTCCCATCAAGGGGGTGGCCACGGTAATAGAGTCTCCACTTATCTCTGTCCTTACATGCCTCCTGCATTCTTCCCTCTTACTTACTCTTTCAGTAATACTGACTTAGGAGCCTTATAGTATCATGGTAGCATATTATATTGAGTAATTATGAGAGGCACTTTTGTGCTTGAAGCAAGGCAAGAACGGAGGGCATTATGTGTTATTTTGTGCACAGGGCCAGTCTTTCATATGAAGTCTCCAGATCAGGTAAATTCTTATTATGATATGTCCACTTGTGAAAGTAAGAGATAGTGTAATCAATGCTGTTGTTATTTTTTTAGTTTTGAAACAATTTAATTTGCTGCTTAAATGCTGTACCATTTTGCTATCAGTCTATCTATATCTATGATTCCTGGTACCCCCATCAACATCCATCAAGAGGGTGGCTATGGCAAAAGATTTTCCACTTCTCCATGCCCTTACATATCTTATATATGTGCTTTGCATTCACACTTCAAAAAAAGAAATGAATTTTGTTTAAGGGACAGGCAGAATCGATTGGATGTTACTTGCTAATGTAACATTGGTCTTTTTGACATGGCAAGACCATAGATACAGTTAATCATTCTCACATGGGAGAGTGTCATTAGCAGAAAATGTGAATCTTGTTATTATTACATCCTTTTCATTTTATTTCCCTTTTGTCATTGTCATATTTCACAGATATCTGTAAAACATCATGTTTTGTAACTGCATTTACGTTAGTTTTATCTATTGAACAAACTTTTCAGTGAAAAGAAGTGACATGTAGAATATTTCCAACTACCACACATTTTCATGCACTTTTTGAATAATGCCATAATCCATATTTGTGGCATTTGCCAGATGTTGTTCATGGTAGATTGTTAGGGATTTGATATTTTTTTTTGGATCCACATTAAACATCAGATTAATGTCAGACCAGAGTAACCCATATTAGTAATCTCTTTTAAAAGCTCTATAATGCCCGTGCAATATATTTGTATAGATATGTCTAGTTCCCTTGCTTTTCAGATAGTGATTGGCATCCCATTTTTGTGATATACCTTTGTTTGTTTCATTTACTTTAGTTTGTGTTTATTACTATCCAGTAAGGTCCCTTGATGATCTTTCCTTCCGTCTTTTAGTAATATTGATTTTTACTTCAAATGCTGGAAGCTTTATATGTGAGAATTACGTTGGGGAGAAACAATGTCGCTTCAGGAGTGGTAGAGGATGTGTGAAACAGAAGGATTTGTATAGGGCATTTATGAAGAAAGTATGTGATAGCATATGATAGGGTTAATAAAGATGTTTTATGGAAGGTGTTACATATATATGGTGTAGGAGGAAAGCTGTTAGAGGTAGAGAGTAGTTTCTATCAAGAGAGGAAGGTGTGTGTGCAGGTAGTTAGAGAGAAGGGAGAGTGGCTTTAGGTGAAGGTGGGTGTGTGGTAGAGGTGTGAGATATCGCCACAGTTGTTTAATCTATTTACAGATGGGATGGTTAAGGAGGTAAAATCAAGGATCTTGTGGAAAGGGGGCAGGTATGCAGTTTTTTGAGGATGGCATGGTCTTGAAGGTGAGTCAGTTGTTGTTTGCTGGTGGTACATTCAAGTGGGAACTTGCAGAAGTTGATGTTTAAGTTTTGGAGATGAGTGAATATGAATAAAAGTGAAGTTGTTAGATTTAGCAGTGTTAAGGGAAAAGTTGGTTTAGTTAACTTTGAATAGAAAAACGTGCAGGAAATGAAATGTTTTAGATACCTGGGAGTATACATGGCAGAGAATGGAACCATTGGAGATGAGATGAGTCATTGCATGGGTGAGGATGTTAAGATCCTGGGAGCATTAAGGATTATGTGGAATGAGAAGTCACTATCTAGGAGAGTGAAAGTGGGTATGTTTGAAGGTATACTAGTCCCTATCATGTTGTATGGATGCAAGGCATGGGCTATAGTTGAGAATGTTTTGAGAATGTACAGAAGAGGGTGAATGTGTTGGAAATTTAAATGTTTGAGGACATTATGTAATGTGAGGAGAGGTGGATCAGATAAGAAATATTAGAGTAATAGAGAGGCGCAGTTATAAGATTATAGTTGAGAAAGCTAAAGAAGGTGGCTGAAATGTAGTATGGAGAGAATGAGTAAGAAAAAATTGACAAGGAGAAGCAGAAGACTGAAGTAGAGATGAGGGATGGGTTGATTAAGGTTTTGAGTGCCTGGAGCTTGAACATGGAGGATGAAAAACATGTGTAGGTTAGAGTGAATTGGAGCAATGTGAACTACAGGGTTGGCATGCTGTCATTGTATTGAACCAGGGCATATGAAGCAGGTTGGAGAAATTATCAAAATGTCTGTGGGACCTGGTTGTGGATAGGGGGCTGTGGCTTCAGAGCATTACATATGAAAGTTAGAGAATGTATGTGAGCAAATGAGGACTTTTCTTTGTCTGCGTCTACTTTGCTAAGACAGGAAGCAGCGAACAAGTATGAAGGAAGAAAAGGGAATATTCTTATTTTTATATTTAGTATTTAATATTGCAGCCTTATGATAACCGGCAGGATTAGGAACCCAAGTTCTGGAAAATTAATTCCCACAAAAGGTTCACAGCTGCATGCTCTTGACTCATCCACTTTAAATGGGAATAGAGCATGTTATAATATGTATTTTGTCTTTCAGTCTAAATGTTACAAGACATATCATATATATACACTTCATTCAGCAGTAAAATTGGTAAATAATTTTGTATTTTATTCTGTAAGTGAAGATGTTCAAACAAAGAGGAAGATGCTTAGAGATCTGCATGAGCAATAATTTATTTTTTAATTTTTATGTTTTTCATCACTATAAGCATTGACAATAACCTCTTAAAAGAAAACCTTAATTAAAGACTTGTGAATGACATGTGGAGACACCCTGTCCCTAGGAATATTCCTGCTCTCTAACAAGCATGAAGCCCACCACCTAAAAATGCCTTAGACTCAAGCCCAGAGATGTTTCTGTCTTGACAGTGCCCTGTTATTTTGAGGACTAAACTGCTTTTTTTTTTTTCAGGAAACATAGGTATCTTGTGTACAGTATGATAGTTCATGTCACACTGTTCCCTACATAGGTATCGTTTGTATAGGATGATAGTTCATGTCACACTGTTCCCTTAGCAATTTATTTTGGGCCAAAACAACCTAAAGCATATTAGGGCTAGATACAGTCAGCTGTTGTAGGCAGTGGGATCATTATCTGCATCCCTAGAAGTATGTGTGTGTAGAGTGTATCCCCTTAGATATTTGCACAAGTATAACTGCAGTATGAATAACAGCTAGAGTATGGATGTGAGTGAATGACATTATTTGTCTGTTCCTGGCACCAACTTGCTCTCCTGGAAATGGTGAACTAATATGGAAAAAAAGATAACCATTCATTGGTGAACCTTATGACAGCATTTTGTTATTTCTTACAAATACTATAAAGAATGGCAAACGTGTATGAAAGAAAGAACTTTAAAGTATGGTCACTTGTACCTTTCTCTTCATCAGACATGACGAGATGTAATAATGTATGAATAGATTTAACTGAAGAAATGTATATGCAGCTTTTGGGTATCTTCTATTGGAAATTATGACCACATTGCCACTTGAAAGAAAATATTTTGTCCACAGATACAGATAGCAATAGTTACGTTGTTTCAAAGGATTGCAGCTTTATTTTTTCATGAGATGATGCTTAGACTGTCTACTATGATTCTTTAAAGTTTTGTGTTTTGGGAGCTCTGAGTCTTGCAGATTGTACTGAAGCATATCAGTTACTGTTCCTCAATAAAGGGAGTGATTTATCTGTATATTGTCCAGTTGGAGATGAACTTTTAAGTTACATTCCATATAGAACAACAATAACACTGGTCAACAAAGATTGTCCTATCAAAAAAATAATGTGTCATGTATTTTTTCATGCTGAATCCGAATGTTTTCAGGATTTCTTTATCACCCATAGTTTTTTATTCCAGTATACTTGCATATCATTACGTACAGTATATATGTACCAGTGTTCTGTGGAGCATTTGAAACGCAAAAGCTTAACAAACACAGCTTTTTTCATTGTTTGTGAAGTGCAATATCTTCTCTTTGAAAGCATAAACCTAGATAAATGAGTCACCAGGGGCCTGCATAAGCATGACTAGAAATGTTGGGACATTCAAATAGTGCCCACTTCTGAGTAGCAGTTCTCTGTCAGTTGCAGGCTAGAACTCAATGTGTAAATAGTGTCTTTTCCACTCTGTTGAGAGATTGTTCTTTTATGTATTCAATGTTGTGCCAATACCTCATCCACCATTATAATGCCAAGAAACTGTGTAAATAGTCTGAATTCTTTCTGCTACATGTTCCTTCATACCCCTCATTAAAAAGCTATGAGCATTACTTTGGTTGTAAGGTGGGTGACCAGGATAAAAGTTGGGCCCCCCATATTTGTTGTGTCACCTGTGTCGAGCTTCTTACAGCATGGGTAAAATGTTCTCTCTGAATACCTTTTGCCATTCCTATGGTTTGGAGAGAACCTAAAGATGATGCTCCAGATTGCTGTTTCTGTGTGACAAATTGAATTGGTATAACATCAAAATCCAAGCATACTATTGAATATCCTAATTTACCATCTACTATGAGGCCAGTACCTCACAGTCAGGAATTATCTGTGCCAGAGCCTCTGTGAAACTTGACACTGATTGACGATGAGTCTGGTGATGAGAAAGTAGACCAAGTAGAGGACAAAATGGATCCACCATTTGAAGCAGCTGTTCTTCAAGTGAACCACATTTGCATAGATGAGATCTTAATGATCTTGTCCACAATTTGAATTTGTCTAAGAAGCAAGCAAAACTAAGGGTTCCAGATTAAATGGCTGGAATCTTCTTCAGAATGAAACTAAAGTTTTTTTTTATTGTGATTGCCATGTTTTGAAAAAAAATTCTCTTGAAGATGGTGTGGTGTTTTGTGATGTTTTTGTTATTGAGGCACTTCGAATATAATGCAGATAAGTGGTATTTGTTTACTGACATCAAAAGTAAGCTTTGAAAGTGGTTCTACTCCACAACAGAAATAAGTTCCCTTCTGCTCCTCTGGCTCACACAGCTAACATGAAGGAATTGTATGATAATATGAAGTTTTTTGAAAAAATTAAGTTGGGGACTTCAAGTGGAATGCAACTTGGTTACACAAAGTTCTGTTTCCTCTGTGAGTGGGACAGCCGGGACAAGAAAAATCATCTTAAAGAAAGTGTGGCCAAAACGAACATTACTGACTTCATTGAGGAAGAATGTCGTCAATCCTCTTGTTGATCCTGAGCAAATTTATCTGCCTCCTTGACACATTTAGCTCAGGCTGATGAACTTTGTCAAAGGTATGGATAAAACGGCCATGGATTCACATATTTGAAGAATGAATTCCCAGAATCAGTAACGCAGAAGTCCTGGAGGGTATTTTTTAGGGGACCACAGATCAGGGAACTGCTTCAAGATGAAAAGTTGATGAAGCGTTAAATGAAGTTGAAAAACGTGCCTAACTGTCATTTAAGAGAATTTGTAAAGATTTTTTTAGGAATCATACATAAGAAAACTGCTGTGATGTGAAAGATTTATGGACTTCATAGAAAGCTCTGGGATGCAATATGAGTCTAAAAATTCACGTTTTGGACTCGCACTTTTTTTCCCTGAAAATCTTGGTAGTCATTGATGAGCTCAGCAAAAGATTTCATCAGGACATTATGGACATGGAAAAGCAGTGCTTAGGGAAGTGGAGCCTATCTCTGTTGGTAGATTACAGTTGAACACTAAGGAGGGATGTTCCTGAGACCAAATATTGCTGAAAATCATGTTTCTACATTTTAAAGGTAAGTTTTTAAGTGTGATCTCAGCCTTATGTATAAATGAGTAATGTACACTTTTTGTAGAATTTAATTGCTTCTCACTTAAAAACCATGCTTGATAGAAAAATTCTAAAAAGATTTGAATTCAGCATAAAAAGTACTACAAGGTCCACCTATTTTAATTCATGGAACAATAAAATAAGTTAGAATTTTGTTGACCAGTGTAATCTTAGAGTGCTGTGACTTGCCATGTCATGTATTTGCTAAAAAAGATATAGGTCTTGACTGGAGAAAAATTGTCAACTAGTTTCCATCTTCCTCATATTTATATACAAAGTCTGAGTTTATAAAGTTATTTTGAAATGAGATAGATAAAATGAGGGACTATTGTAGGAGAAAGGACAGAACTTTGAAGGACATGATGTTGATAGGGGAAGAGGTAGATGTATCAACAACTATGGAGATAGATTGGCCAATTAGGAAGGAAAGTGAGGAAGGGAAAACAAAAGAGTAGAGCTTGATGTTGGGACCTTGATGTCATTCTGTTAAAAGCTCAAAAGCTTTTGTTATGAAAAGGATTGTTATATAGGATTCTCCAAAATCTTTCAGAGATAAACAAATTTTGTAAAATAGGAAAGGTTATCATCTGTATATTTTACCTTAAGGAAGCTGTACTGATTATCAGAGAGAAGACAGACATTCAAGACCTGTGAGGATATGGAAGTTGAGGAGGGATTCCTAGACTTTGGAAATAGGTATATATTAAAGCAATGGTCACCCATGTACACTGTCTATTTATTTTTTTTTTCATACTATTCGCCATCTCCCGCATTAGCGAGGTAGCATTAAGAACAGAGGACTGAGCCTTTGAGGGAAATTCTCACTTGGCCCCCTTCTCCGTTCCTTCTTTTGGAAAATCAAAAATGAGAGGGGAGGATTTCCAGCCCCCCTGCTCCCTCCCTTTAGTTGCCTTCTATG
>JAUUDZ010001577.1:0-11930 GCA_032361705.1 Panulirus versicolor | reverse complement strand
ACTGTGAGAGCTGACGCAGCTGTACTGTGAAGGACGACGCAGCTGTACTGTGAGGGATGACGCAGTTGTACTGTGAGGGCTGACGCAGTTGTACTGTGAGGGCTGACGTAGGTGTATGGAAATCTTTAGCAAGGAAGAGAGGTCCTCAGTTGTATGCCTCCGCTCCAAGGAATTAAGTTCCTTGTACACAATACGTATATCTTGTAACAGGAAGACTTACAGCTCATCATAGTGTTAGTCCATAGACAGCACGTCAGCCCCGGTATACCACGTCATTCCAATTCACTCTATTCCTTGAACACCTGTCAACCTTCAGTATGTTCAGGCCCCGATCGCTCAAAGTCTTCTTCACTCTATCCTTTCACTTCCCACTTGATCTCCTGCTTCTCCTTGTTCCCTCAACCTTTGACACATATATCCTCCTTGTCAATCTTTCCTCTAGCCTGAGATGGTACCCATATCATAGACCACCTGCTATGGGTGGATGAACAGCTGAGTTGACTTTGGACCGACTGCCGCAACCAGGATTCGGGCCGTAAATGCGTCACGGTCAGGAACGCTGATCACTACACCACAGGGGTCAATAAACAACAGAGACTTCTGTGACGTATGTGGAGTCTCCTGTATGACTCAACATGAGGCTCCTGTGAGAGTTAACATGAGTCTCCTGTATGACTCAACACGAGTCTCCTGTCAGAGTTAACATTAGTCTCCTGTGACTCATCATGAGTCACCTATGAGAATGAACATGAATCTCTTGTGTGACTTACCATAAGTCTCTTGTGAGTCAACATGAGTCTCTTAAGACAGTCAGCACGTGCCTCTTATGAGAGTCAACATGAGTCTCTTGTGATTCACCATGAGTCTCCTGTGACTCACCATGAGTCTCCAGACAGAGTCAACATGAGTCTCCTATGACTCACCATGAGTCTCCTAGTAGAGTCAACAAGAGTCTCCCATGACTTACCATGAGATTCCAGACAGAGTCAACATGAGTCTCCCTTGACTCACCATGAGTCTCCAGTGATTCACCCACCAAGATGAATACGAGCCTCCCTCCGTGACCCAGCGAGTGATCACTACCGAGACGAGGCTGGTCACACATGAGGCAGTATGAGGACCTGCTACACTGAACGACTCGTGAAGGTGAGGCTCTCGTGGTGAGTGTCATGTTCACGGTGAAAGTGACCAGCCATCCCACAGGTGTAACAGGACATAATGTTTTGCCTTGTATATAGAAATATATAGATATCATATGATATAATCAGGAAATATAAATAGGAGAGAAACATCCTGTATAATCAACACACAATTTATACTGAAACATTTTAAAATTTTGTAGGAAATCGCCTAGTGCCATTCCCCTTAACGGGTAATTTCCTAGTAACCTTCTAGTATCATCCCCCTACATAGATAACGTTCTAGTTTTATCCCCCAGTATAGTTAGCTTTCTAGAGTGTCATTCCCACCTATAAACACATAAATCATTTGTGTCATCCCCACACAACAGACTTCCTGGTATCATCCCCCTCTCCTGATTAATAAGGTAACTTCCTGGTATCATCCCCCCTTGATAATTAGGTAACTTCCCGGTATCATTCCCAATAATTAGGAAAGTTCCTGGTGTCATCCCTCCATATAGGTTAACTTCCTGGTGTCATCCCCCCTAATGATAAGATAACTTCCTGGAGTCATCCCCTTGATAATTAGGTAACTTCCTAGTTTCATCCCCCAATTAATAAAGAAACTTCCTGGTGTCATCCCCCAATCAATTAGGTAAATTCCTGGTGTCACAGCCACATATAGGTTAACTTCCTGGTATCATCCCTCCTAATAATAAGGTAACTTCCCCCAATTAATAAGGTAACTTCCTGGTGTCATCCCTCCATAAAGGTTAACTATTCGATAACATATCCCCCTAATGATACGGTAACTTCCTGGTGTCATCCCCCATCAATAAGGAAACTTCCTGGTGTCATCCCCACATATAGGTTAACCTCCTGGTATCATCCTCCCCCCCTAATAGTAAGGTAACTTCCTCGTGTCATCCTGACAATTAATAAGGCAACTTCCTGATGTCATCCCCCAATCCATAAGGTAACTTCCTGGTGACATAGCCATATATAGGTTAACTTCCTGATATTATCCCCCCTAATAATAAGGTAACTTCATGGTATCATCCCAATGATAATAAGATAACTTCCTGGCGTCATCCCCAAATTAAAAAAGCAGCTTCCTGGTGTTATCCCCTAATCAATAAGGTAACTTCCTGGTGTCATAGCGACATATAGGTTAACTTCCTGGTATTATCCCCCCTAATGATACGAAAACTTCCTGGGGTCATCCTCCTAATAATAAGGTATCATCTCCCCTGATAATAAGGTAACTTCCTGGTGTCATCCTCCTAATAATAAGATATCATCTCCCCTGATTATAAGGTAACTTCCTGGTGTCATCCTCCTAATAATAAGATATCATCTCCCCTGATAGTAAGGTAACTTCCTGGTGTCATCCGCCATACAGGTAACACATAACATACATAAGATATTCCATCGGTTCTTGCCTCAGACCTGGCCGCTAGGGCCTCACCACCTGCTCAGGCCTGGCTAATGAGGACCCAACTACTGGTAATTTGTGAGGAACATCGCCAGCATACTGAGTACTGCACCCGCTGACGACCGGCCTGCCACGTGAACACCCGAGGGAGGTGCTCTGTGCTGGCCTGCCACGTGAACACCCGAGGGAGATGCTCTATGCTAGCCTGCCACGTGACCACCCGGGGGAGGTGCTCTGGGTTCTGGCCTGCCTTGTGACCACCCGAGGGAGGTGCTCTGGGCTCTGGCCTGCCCTGTGACCACCCGAGGGAGGTGCTCTGGGTTCTGGCCTGCCTTGTGACCATCCGAGGGAGGTGTTCTGGGTTCTGGCCTGCCTTGTGACCATCCGAGGGAGGTGCTCTGGGTTCCGGCCTGCCTTGTGAACACCCGAGGGAGGTGCTCTGGGCTCTGGCCTGCCTTGTGAACACCCGAGGGAGGTGCTTTGGACTCTGGCCTGCCTCGTGAACACCCGAGGGAGGTGCTCTGGGCTCTGGTCAGCCATGTGATCACCTGAGGGTGGTGCTGGCCAGCCTTGTGATCAGCCGAAGGCGGTGCTGGCCAGCCTTGTGATCAGCCAAGGGTGGTGCTGGCCAGCCAGTCTTGATGCTGGGTGGTGGTGCCCTCCCTCACTCGGGGATAATGGTGAGGCTTCGGCCCGACGGTGATACTTGTATGTGATATGGAGGGTTGCCAGGTACCGCTACACCTGGAGGAGCAACACTACCACCCCTACCACAGCCCCAGCCACCTCTACCACAACAACCCCAGCCAACTCTACCACAACCTCAGCTACTTGTACCATAATCACAACCAACCAAAGCACAACTCCAGCCACCCTTACCACAATCCCAAACACTTTCTCCACAACCACCGTTACCCATAAGAAAATTTCAGCAACCCCTACCACAACCACCGCCACCCGTACCACAACCTCAGCCACCCGTACCACAGCCTCAGCCACCCACACCACGTCAACAACCTCACCACCCTCAGCACAACCATCGCCACCCACAGCAACCGCCCACTCTCGCCATAACCTCTGCCACCCACATTAAAATCAAAAGCTTCCTCCCTCGGTACAGCCTCTGCCACCCACACAACACCAAAAAAGAATAAACTCCCGCCCTCAAGACGCATCACCGCCCGCTGAAGAGGGGTGGGGGAGGCAACAGATTAAGGATAACGATAACAAGGCTACGAGTCATGACGAAATGGGGAAATTCCGAAGTAAAAGTGGCGGACGGTCGAGCGGGGGAATACTCCATTTTCTCCTCAGTCTGTCTGTGTGTGTGTGTCTGTGTGTCTGTGTGTCACTGTGACACGGGTCGATGCAGAGCAGGTCACGCCCATTACAATGCGCCATTCAAGTTAGGGAAACGTTTCAGGAGAGGTCATTCAGTGACTTTCTCCTCTGAAACAAGTTGAACCTGAGTGATGCCGTAAAGTTTTTATTCCTGGCACCTGAAGTTTGTATCTTTGGCACCTGAAGTTTGTAACTTTGGCACCTGAAGTTTGTAACTTTGGCACCTGAAGTTTGTATTCCTTGCACCTTAAGTTTGTATTCCTGGTACCTGAAGTTTGTGTTCCCGGCATCTGAAGTTTGTATTCCTAGCAAATACATGTTGTATTTCTGGCATCTGATGCTTGTATTTCTGGTACCTACAGGTTGTATTTCTGACACCTGAAGGTTGTATTTCTGACACCTGAAGATTGCATTTCTGGCAACTGATGCTTGTACATCTGACACCTGAAGGTTGTATTTTCTCCGTAGCTGTGATTGTCCCCTGAAGGCACTGGATGGCTTTCGGAGAGAATGACACATGGCTTTCATAAAGAACCATTTCTTGCAATTGGTTTGTCGAGAAGAGCGAAGGGTAGCGAGGTAACCAGGTCGAGCAGATGTTCACCCTAGGGAATGTCTGTGTTGCCAGAGGAGGACAGAATGGTGCATCTAGGTTTCAAGGACTGACAGAACCTTTCTTCGAGGTCACTTGGTTAATCTCTGGACTGTGGGAAATATTCCTCTACCAGCGACATAATTGATGCGTGGAATAAGCTCCCAGAACATGTTGTTCAGAGCAACACCCTTAAATTCTTTATAATTAGGTTTGATCGTCGCCTGTCACTCTCCAGTACTGAATCATTCACTTAATGAGTGACCATAACGCAGGGGTGTATCATGCTACCTCCTCAACCACTGATCTCTCCCTGGCCATGTTGTGGTAACTTATGAACATTGATTAACCCACTTCACCCGCTGTGAGGGAGTAAGTAAGAATCATCGTATCATTCCTCTAACTTCAGGGATAATATAAGCATGGTAAGTCGAGAGGCTGGAGCTCTTGTTTATCCTTACTATTGTCTTTATAACGAAAAGTGAAGGGATGCATGACGATTCATTTTCATTCTACGTTATGGCTTTCGTATAGAAATTTCCTTCAAGTATATCAATCCTGCAAGGTATTTTTTTCTACCTGTTTTCTGTCCGGCGTGTTGGCGGAGAGAGTGGAAGGAGGGCAGGAAGCCTTTGCTTTGCTCTCATTTTCTTCTACTGCTTACAAGGGCGACTTTTCTTTTTTCTTTCTTTCTTTCTTAGCGTTAGGGCCAGATCACCTCGCTTGGGCCCTGGGCCTCGGTGGTCTGTGTAGCTATGTAACTTTATGTAACTCAAGTGTGAATCACGTGGAGTGAGGGAAGGTACGAGTGTTCTGTATGAGGGTCGAGAATCTCTCTCTCTCTCTCTCACTATCTCTCTCACTCGGAGTCTGTTGGTTGACAGCCGTTATGTAGGGCTCTCGCTCTCTTTTCGGAGTTTCTGAGCAGTGTAGATCCATTATCGGCTTGCTGGACTCATAATGATTTATCACTGTGATCCAGTTAAAGCAAGTTGACTCTGCCGGAGAAAATGAAGTCGAAATGTGAAATTTTAGTGAACGTATTTGAGGAGAGAGCGAGTCTAGATTCTCGGAAAAAGAGAAGTAGGAGTTTGGATTAGAGTGTTAGGAGGAGGAGGGTGATGGGAGATCAGAGACGCCCTTAATCTAGGAATAGTGTAGTCTGTAACCACGAAGAGGCCGGGACCAGTTAGGACTATGGCACCACGACATCCACCAGTGGTCTAGGTTTAGGGCTCTTCCAACACACTGGTAACCAGAGGACCAGGAGGGCCGATGTCCACATGCGTGTGGCAGTGACGGGGCTGTGGTCATGCCTTCCGCCAGGGAGGGAACCATAGCCACAACCCAACCATTCATGAGAGCCGATGTGCCAGGGGGACACACATATCATCCCCTAGGGAACCAGGATCAAGGTCATGTCCACAGGCGGTCATCTTGGATTAGGGCCATGGCCACACACCTTCATCCAGGGTTATTGGCCATGGACAACCGGATGACCAGGGTTGCGGGGGAAGGCCGTGGCCACACAACTCCCACCTTGTAGTTAGGGTCGGTGGTAAAGGGAAAATGATAAAGGCAGATCAGAAAGGAGAGGTGAAGGGCTGGAGCATGGTGGCGTGTCGTGCCTCGAACATAAGTAACATTATTGGGACAGATTTCCAACGGCACATCTGACAGCGGTACGCGAGGCTCCTGTTTTCTGTAGCTGCTGTTGCTCCTCCCGTTGTTGTTTGTCCACTGGTTGCTGTCGTCCTCTCCTGCTGTTTGGGTGTCCTGTTGATGGAGTCATGTGTTGCTGATGGTACTTCCTGCTGGTGGTGTGTTCTGCCTCTGTTGTTAGTGCGTTATGAAGCTAACTGTTCCTCTTTTTTTTTTTTCTCTCATATTCCTCCTCCTCCCCACACACCTGTCGCTGTTATTATGCTCTGCTCCTCTACTTTGTTCTCATAGTATTTTTTGTGTGTGTGACCTCGTATGTTTCTCTTGTTTATTCCTGTCGCTGGCGTTGTCTTACCACTGTTTTGTGCCCCCGATGCTCGAGTGTCCCGCACCTGTAATTCCCTATATTTAATGACCTATATGTAGTGTACGAGGGAGGGAGTTTTACATTCGTGGGGGCCCCCACCATCGCTTGGACATTCCCTGTTAAAATACAACTGTTTAAACACCTGTTTGCTGTCTGTATTTACTATTTCGTCATTCAGTCTGGTGGTAGGTGAGACTAACAGGTGTTTTCGTGAGAGGTGGTTAGAGGTGAGGGTGAAGGAGATGTGCGTGAAGCCCACCGTCATAGCCGGCGGGAAAAATATATGTTTTTCGTGGAAAAACATTGTCGGAATACTCACGTAAGAGATTAAACGTTTGTATTAACATTCTATCAGTTAAATACCAATAATACGATGTGTTGATATTGGAATCAACAAATTCCCACACCCGATGAGGGACATTAAGTAACCACCACCCACCCACCATCCTCGTAGTATGACATACACATATATTGGCCCACGTTCTGTTTCCTGCATCTTACTGATAATTTCCGGCACTCCTGACCCTGTGAGAGATAATCGAAATCCATCCGTGTACTGCGAGGTATTAGACGAGCAAAGACATAACTAGTGTAACTAAACGAGCGTGTTCAATAGGGTCGTTGGTTATCCGTGGCCACACGCGTGCGTGGGGTGGAAGATTGATTAGTTATCTAGATTCAGATAATTGATCGGATCCAGGCCTTGAATGGCTTTGATATACGTAATGCCCTGAGATGTTGGAGTAGTGGAAAGTAACATCATGAGATGGGGAATCTCGAGGGAGGGGATCTGTGATCAGCGGGAAGTTCGTGAGGTTTTAGGAAGGTCGCGGGAGATTCGACATTGTGATCAGTATTGCACAAGGTGTACACTTCGGTGGTATGTGTGTATGACATGGGATCGTGCCTACGGAAAGAATTATCAGTGTAATTAATGGGGGGACGAGAATTCATTTATATGAGAAAGTGGGAGCAAATAACGGGAAAACCAAACGCGATGCGTGAGGACATTGTGTGTGTGTGTGTGTGTGTGTGTGTGTGTGTGTGTGTGCTTATGTTTTTTAAGAAATTTTTCTGAGGTACCCTGCAATAAGTGTAAATACATGCGAAGTGTAGCTTCATTAGTTTGTACAGAGAGAGAAGGGGAAACTTACATTAGTTTCTGTTTCCCTCAAGAGTTATTGTTCGTTTTCTGTGTATAGAATTTTTAAAATAGAAAACGAAACATATTTAAGGCTGACTTACTGTATTGTATAGTTTCTCAAGTAATTATCTTTAGGTTTACATTATCTATTGGTTAGATGGACCATTTTCTAGATTCCCTTGAAACTTAGAATTTCCTCAAAAATATATTTTTAGGCTTGGAAACATACTGCAGTCTGTCTTATACTTTGAATAAACAAAAGCAGGACAGCCGCAGACGCCCCAGTAATATCATCACTTCATAAATAAGTAAATCAGCTTAACATAGGGGAAGTCCGTAGCTCTGCGAAGACACTATTCCCGCTACATTTAAGCCAATTTTGGAGACTTCGCGTCCTCATCATTTGATATCTGGTAACTGTCCCTATACACCATAACAAGCACCATCTTGTTACCGTACCCAGAAGCCTAGTGTCAAAAACATCATATGAAGGTGATATTGTGGTGATATATTTATACATAATGAGACCTGATGTTGAATGTGAAAGAGACCATAAGTGTGAAGTTACAGATAACAGAAAAGAAGTGGTGATAATGAATCGGAAAAGCAGTTACCTCTATAGAACACCAGTTTGTTCTGTTGAACGTGTTCGACCCTAAACACACCTATTTTTATCTTTGTTACATTGTGTATTACGGCAAAAATTATCCACATTATTCAAGGAAATACTGAGGTATTATTAGTGAGTGATCTGACATTGTTACGCCATAACAAGTCTACTTGTGGCAGGAATTCCTACCCATTTCATCACACTTCCGAAGGTAAGGCTTGGTTGGCCAGATCATGGCCTAGCACTGGCCCTCATCCCGCCCTAGATTAAGGGAGAATGAAGCAATTTTCTTGATTATTCTGTTATTTAGTTTACAATAAGCTGTTTGTATTTTGTGAACGTATTTTGGGATACGGTTGGTAATTTCATGTGAAAACAAGATTCAAAGGTTGTGGAGCAAGTCGGTAATTGTTATAACGGATGGGAGATGGTCAAGGCACGGGAGAGAGGAGCGAAAAATCGTAGATGTCTTTTGATTGGCTGAGAGGGTTTATAATGCTGATTGGCTGAGAGGTTTTATAATGCTGATTGGCTGAGAGGTTTCATAATGCTGATTGGCTAGGAGGTTTTATAATGCTGATTGGCTAAGAGGTTTTATAATGCTGATTGCTAGGAGGGTTTATAATGCTGATTGGCTAGGAGGTTTTATAATGCTGATTGGCTAAGAGGTTTTATAAGGCTGAATGGCTAAGAGGTTTTATAATGCTGATTGACTGAGAAGGTCTATAAAGCTGATTAGCTGAGAGGTTTTATAATGCTGAATAGCTGAGACAGCTACCTTCCACAAAGGCAATCTATCCAATGAAGGATTTTACCCTGTATTCCTTCCTGTTCGTTGACCCAGGAATACACACACACACACACACACACACACACACACACACACAGTCTACCCGTCCAGATAAGTGAATTGTAATTACCCACCAGTAATGTATGAGGAAGAGAGTTCTACTCTCCTTGGAACCCCCATCTCTTGAACGTAATGTAATATCATACAGAGTTTTAAACTCTGGTAATGCTGTATGCTCCCATACTTTCCTCACTCAGTGTATTCAGTTCGTCCAATGCTCGTGTACTGCTTGTGTGTGTATGTGCCCCACGCCACTCACAGACCTGTGCTCATAACCCAAACTATTCCTCGCCATGCGAGATATCATCCATCGATGTTTTTTGTTCCACTGTGCTTCCTCGCCATTTGGACTGTGTCATCCAACTTATCGATGTTACTCGCTGTCAGACTTCATATTCCATTTTTCCCAGTGTCTCTTCACGCTCCTTCTTCTCTCTATCTAGTCGGTCGCCGAGCGTGCGCTATCCCAGTAACTCGTCTGTATTCGTCTTCATGTCGTGGGCCACTTGCTCAGTGAGTGTGTGTATGTGGTCGTATGGTTATCATTAACGTCTAAAGAAGGTGTTAGATATTCCTAAATTGGTGGATGTCACTACGTCGACCAGCTTGACGACCGTGGCAGTTGGTAAGCCGAAAAAAACACACCTACCCAGCCATCTTCAGCCGTAGTCATTAGTGTTGTTGTTCTAAACAATGTGTCGCGGACAGGCAGTTCACTTTTCTGTTTTATGGGCCCCTGTTCTTACGTCGTAGCTGTGCAGCAACAGTGAACGGGGAAAGAGTAACCTTAAGTTCAACTGAATGGTTCTAAAACGCAGTTTCTTCTCAAACCTTTTTTTGAATGTTACTTGTTTCCCCTCCGTACAGTTTCCTATTCTCGACGTGCCACCTTGTAATATCATGAACGTGATAGGCATGACCATATCTTATCAGTCTATTTAGTAGATCTCTTATAATCGTCATCCCTAAAGCTAAGGGGTGTTGTATAGGTGCCATACTTATTTTTCTGATGGAGTTATGGATATAAGAGGAGTTACATTCCAGTATGGAGTACTGCTTATATATCTAGGATGGCTTCTTCCCGCGTCTTGTTTGGCCAGAATGGAATCAAAAACCTTCCGTCTTATTGATTCTCAATGTATCACCTCTTTATTTTGTCCGCCTGGATGGTGCTGCCCCTTCCCTCTTCTACAGGTATTGTTTCTGCCACTGCTCTCGTGAGCAATCAGTACTTCCTGTTACGAAGGCTTGGACCCATGGCACGCATGTAGGTGCTGCTTCCCATAGTTTTTGTGTGGAGATCAGCCTCATGGGAATTGACCATAATTATACGTGCTCTTTTCAAACATCGAAGCTCCTGAAGTCTATGTGATCTCTCATTGTTCCCTCTATAACTTTTCTACACTTATGAGTTAGGTCTAAAGACATATGAGAATATCTTATTATTTTTTCTTTTTCTTCTTTTCTTGCCCTGTCTTCTTTTCACTCATGACTGGCCATGACTGGGTAATGTTTTGCCCCGCCATGTCACAAACGATAAGGAGTATTACTGGGTAAGATATAGAAGATAACTTATGATAATTGATTTAAGTAACTGGTAAATAATCGTTAACATGTTACTGTACAGAAAGAAGGAAAAACTATCGAGGATATAGTGTTTTACGTAAGAGGAGGTTGAAAGGAGTTCACGGGATAGAATGAATTGGAACGCTGTGGTATACTGGGGTCGACGTGCTGTCAGTGGACTGAACGAGGGCAAGTGAAGCGTCCGAGGTAATACATGGAAACAAAGCTCAAGAATAAAGGGGAAGAATGGTTTGAAAATGTCCTAGGATTAAAGTTAGGGGATGATAAGAGAGCAAGAGCTAATAAGGACGGGGTAGCAAGACTCTTGAAGCAGGAGCTATGCTAGTGTGTGATAGATTGTGAGAAAGTAAAGTCTAGATCGATATGGGTAAAACTGAAAGTGGATGGCGAGAGATGGGTGATTATTAGCGCTTATGCACTTGGCCATGAGAAGAAAGTGTTTTAGGAGCGGCTGAGTGAGTGTGCAATTTTCCTGTAAGAGACCAGGTTTAGTGATGGATGATTCTAATGCAGAGGTAAGAAATGTGGCAGTTGAGGGTATAATTGGAGCACATGAGGTACTCAGTGTTGTAAGTGGAAATGTTGAACAGTTTGTCACGCTGTGTGCTGTAAAAAGACTGGTGATTGGAAATACCTGGTTTAAAAAGAGGGATGTACACAAGTATACGTATGTGAGCAAAAGAGATGGTCAGAGGGCATTATTAGATCACGTATTGATTGATAGGCGTGTAAAAGAGAGATCCTTGGATGTAAATGTCCCAAGAGCAGTGACCGGTGGGGTATCTGATCACTCTCTTGTGGTGGCAAGGGTGAAGATTTGTTGAGTTTTTTCGAAAAAGGGGAAACAAAATTGGGGAGAAGAGAGTGGCGAGAGTATGTGAGCTGGAAAGGAGACTTGTGTGAAGAAATATCTGGAGAGATTAAGTGTAGAATAACAAAAGTGAGAGTAAATAAAGCAAGAGAACTGGGTGAGGAATGGGAAGTATTTAGGGAAGTAGTAATGGCAAGCGAAAGGTGGGAGGCTGGAAGATTAGAAAGGGCAGTCATTGGTAGGATAAAGTAAACATGCTTTAGAAAGCGAAAAGAGTGGTGTTTGGGCGGCACTTACAGTGAAGGAGAGCAAATGATTGAGAGATGTATGAGAAAAAGCGGCAAGAGGTCAAAAAGAAAGTGGAGGGGTTGAAAAAAAGGGCAAATGAGTGTTGTGGTGAGCGAGTATCA
>JAUUDZ010001566.1:1557-11930 GCA_032361705.1 Panulirus versicolor | reverse complement strand
GATTGACGTAAGGCGTGTGTGGAGTGTTGATATGTCCGGCCCTGACTGACCGCCTCCTTGCTGCATTGTGTGTGTGGGCGGGCAAGAGGAGCTGGAGCCCTCAAGCATACACACCTATAAATTTACACGAGCGCTGCACTTTCCAGCCTTACCCCTGATGCTTGAGGCAAGTGGTCATTGGAAAGAGCTTATTAGCGGCCGACTTCCTCATGCACACACAAAGGGCAAGGAGGCGTCTTTTTTTTTCAGCAGCATAAAGACTGCACAGGCTAAGGGAAGAGGAACGTGTCCTACACTAGCCAAGGGTACGGCAAGCGTGTCCAGGAGCAGCCAGGTCATGGCTTTCTCAAACTTTCTAAAACATCACCTTTGAATATAATTACTTTCGTGTTAAATGGTTAATCTAAATTTTCACTTCTTTTTAAAACGGAAGAATGCGAAATACTGGATTAAACGTGTTCTCAAAGAAATATTGAGATCTTGAGTATCATTCAGTACATATTTATTCTTTATAATGCAAACATGCAACTACAAATATAAAACAATACACGTTTTGAGTGAACGCTTTTGTTCGTGGCTCTTCTACTAAGCTCCTCCAAGTCAACGGCTCTTAAGCCATAAAAGTGACAGGAGGTGTCTGGTATCTTGTTTCCTGTATGTAAAGATGAAAGAATGCCGCATTCTTGGTCATTTTATGTACTTAACCCTATCCTAAGCCGCCCACTGGCCACAGGGGAGGAACCTAACTTCACCAGTATACATATCTATTTCGAATGATCTGCATTTTCAGATCTTCTATTTTACTAAAGTACTTTCTTTTTAGTATATTTCATTTCCGCTCAGTTTACAGGGACAAACATGCACACATGAATGGAACTGACTGAATGAAGTCATGATAAATGCAGACAGCATAAAGAAGTTCAAATTTCTTTTATAATGGTTCTTGAGATAGGGCCTCACGAATGTAAAACTATCACAAAGCATATTAAGCATTTCCTAGATTCACAACCGTAAAATAGGACGAACGGGCATTTAGGATGCTGACCTCCACCCCAAGAAATTTTAGCAACCTTGAAAAATTTCAGGGGTTTAGCGCCCCAAACAAACTCTGGGTTTGGAAAACTTATCCTCGCCCAACTTAGAAAAGAAGGATATTTTCATTGACAATCCGTTCTCTGGTCAGTGCTGAGATCATTCGGCAAGGTCTTTAATCTTATCGGAGGAGATCTCGAGCTATAGCTTTGGCCTTTGATCTTTGCTTATGACTATGAGAACAGCTGTCAAACGCCTAGGTAATATTCCTATTCACTCAGCGTACCAAATTCCTTAAAGGGATTTCACGAGGGATTTATTATTATAATTCACGTTACGGCGATTCCGTATTTGCCAAGGGCTTTTGCGCAAGGATCCCAAATCCTGAGAGTCGAAATCCTTTTGACACCTGCAAGTGTGTCACATAGGATTGAGGCCAACGACCCCCTAACAACCTGGATGAACACAGAAACGACACAAGTCGGCTTGATGCCAGACGGAGCTGTTTAGGTACAACATCCTCTATGATCATCGAAGGGCAAGGAATATATTCATCTCTGAAACTATGATCTTTTGTGTTCTCAGAACTTAAAAATATTCATAATCCTAGTCTACTTATATTTGGTGTGAGGACGTCTGTAAATTGAGATTGACGAAGCAAGCGTAATGGTTATCCGTTAAACCGTTACGGTTTATCGCTGCTACACATCCTGTATGTAGTTTTTTCTACGAATTCACATACGTCCGTATGTTTTATGCATCATACTAAAATATCTATTATAAGAAATAATTACGTAACCTTACCTTTCCTTACTGTTGACTTCCTAAACGCCACTTGTTTTTTAAAAGCCTTTTAGCCAGGAACCCTGTTGGGAGATAAGAGATACGAACCACTTAGTTCCTGATGCAAGACAAGCAGGGGTGACCTCATGCATGGTGCTAAATAAGGTTTCATGGGGCGCGGCTAGATGCTGCCATTAGCTATTTAAAAACCTGGATCTGGAAGTGAATTTCTTACGTTATACAAACAAGCACATGGGATAAACTTTAAAAAGTACATTAGAAAATAATGTTACAGTTTACCAGTTACTTTTGAAGAACACTTAAGTAGAAGGATAAGTCGGAGTCATAAGTGCAACTTTTGTTTTGTTACAAAATTACTGATGATTTCACAACAAACCATTAAGGAGCTGAATATAGAGGGGTTTCGCTAAGGAACTTTAACCAGCTTCTCTAGGCGTACATATGTAACATGCATGGGATATAAGGTTTTTGTAAGAATCCAGTCACAGCAATGAAGACATTTAGAATACATACACTGAATACTGGATACAAGTAACACCACACATTTAGATGGTTGTGACATTAAACTGAAAGGGAATTATGTTGCAATTACTGATCGTGCGAGTATAAGAAACTGTCATAATATATGTAGGAACGGAGAAATGGTTGGTGTGATGACACACATGCAGAGATGGACATGTGACGATAATGGTACCAGTGTCAAGTTACCTGTCATAGTAAAGACTTCAATTAAATAATACATTATACGGTGCCATGTATTGCGATTCGTATGTGAAGAACGTTAGTTAAACGAAAAATCACACGATTATTTTTACGTCAGTGAAAAAACTTGAAATGGATACCCATGGCATGAAACTTAACGACGTAAAGCAGCGTATATATGCAATTATGTTGCCATTAAAATAAGTGTAATGAAAGTAGCTCAAAACCCTGCAGTGGGTGTGGGAATGGGCAACTCGCTGTCGTCCCGCGTCGCTAATACGCAGCTTTGCTGCCGGCAGGCGCCATATCCGGTGGGTGACAGTTGCCAGCAAGTCTTCGTACTCATGGCATTTCCCATAACACACAAAGTTACGTTAATAATACATTTGTGAAAGAACGTAATGTTACGCTAAGCCTTGTGGGGCAGATGTTTTACCAAAATCGCCTTTTATGGCAATATCAAAGGATGATGTTTCTACCAACAGACAAAACATGGCATTTTTTCAGCAAAATTTGCAGTGCTCCACCGACTTTTCATCATTGCTTTGTCGTTTTTGATTTGGAGTTTACTTGCTACCCCTGTGTTCTTTGTGATAATTACATCATATACTGTTTTTGATATATTACAAGTTCCCCTCAAAATAGGATATTCTTTTTGTGTCCGTAAACTTGAATAGTACGATTAACCCGATGTGTTATAGTGATCCGAAAATAAGAACTTGTTGTTATTAACAATTTTAAACTACCATTGTACTGACTACCTCTCGAGGATGTCACAGACTTGTGTATCATTGGTCTGCTAATGCTTGTCAAATAGTTTTTCGTGAAAATATATTCAGACCATAAAATTGTATGTCGTACCAAGTTTCTAGTTTACGTGATTACTAATTCAACTAAATAGCCAATAGACGACATGAAATATTATATACCAAAGAAAACCACGCCACTGATATGAAATTGTAACAAGAGAAACTACATTTTATTTATACAGCAATCATATGTTGCGTATAGTCAAATAAACTGTTTTCTCCCTTCAACTACCTTGGCAATAAATTATGACGTGTGAAGAACTTTAAAAAAATACTACGTGTACGGCCCTGGCCAGCCAGTCATCCCGGTACATAGGTAAGGAATGAGCCACCCTGGGATACATTATCTCTATTGCGGCTCTGGCCAGCGTTTGAACAATCCCAGTTCACATTACTTATGTACGTGTGCAGCCCTTGAGGTGGGGAAGGGGGGGGGGGAAGACACATTACCACTATGTGGAAAGTCCTTGATGACAACCCCAGGACGCATTACAATCTGTGACTGTGCGGTCCCGGAGGACAATATGTGCCGCTCTGGAAGTGGGAAGGGGCACAAAATCACTGTCACTTGGGAATACAGGGAATACATTACCACAATGTGTAAGGCTAAGTAGAGATATCACTGTTATTGTGCGTCCCTGGGAAAGCTACGCCAATCGCTTCATGACCTTGACGCCATAGTGGATGGGCCTCCAGGTGTCGCCAGAACCTTCATTTTGCGCTTACATTATGCAATGACTGAGGCTTCCATTCACAATGGAAAAAATGCTTAGTTATTCTTGAAAGCAGTGGGATTATTTTCCGTTGAAACTATAATTAAACGAAAGACAACTACTAGGATAATTTAAACAGTCAAGTTAAACAAATGAAATACAGAATCAGAACAGTATATTGCTTTAAAAAAATCGGGCGGGAATGTACGGGTAATTTCGTGTACCTTACCAATAATACAAATATACAGGAAGTACTGCATTAATGTACATGTGAAAAATTTCGAGGATCATAAGTGTGTAATCGTCTCAAAATGTTTGATGCTGTTCATGCAATTTGGGCGAAAGTATGGAATGTTGCTACAGATACCGGACATATACCTCTGTAATTATAGAGTACATGTGACTGGAACGAAATTATGGTCGTGGATGAACACTGGTCAGGTTGGGAAGTGTTGTTGGTGGATGCAGATCACTTTAGGATGGGCTGTATTGTGATGAGAACAAGACCCAGGAGGTTGTGGCTTGCCTTGAATAGATTCTAGTTTAACAGTACTGCCGAAGTAATTAGGCGGTTTCTCATTAGAAGGTTGCAGAATGCCCGTTAGGGCATGACTTGTTTACCGGTGTCGTGTCATGCAAAATGTGAGACCTCTGCGAAATATGTGATCTGCCGCAACGTGTCAAATGGTTGGCGTGATTAGGTTGGGTTAGGAACCTAATATACCGTAACCTAAGGTACCAAACGTAACCCTGGGCGCAGTCCATGCATATGCGCACTTGTTGCGTTATTATTAATTTCACAGGCCTGACATTTCATGTTACCAACAGTTTGGCATGGCTTTTTATCGGACTAACTCATAGGAAAATATTTCGCCGTAGTCACACTTTTTCTTTTCAGATAGCGTATAATCATAATTAGAGATTATTTTAAAACTACTTTCACCAAATTGTAGTTTTTTCTCCTTCATATGGGATCTGCGCAAAGGGCGGTTAAACCTCTTCCCATGTAAGTAGCCATCATGGTTTACCGTGAGATTAAGAAATTGTCATGCATTACAGGTTGAGCTTCTTTGTTCACTACACAGTTTAGCTCTACTTGTATGTTTATATTACGCACACAAATGAGAGAAATACCAACTGAAAGCAGCCTATAGTCTCTCTCTATGGTCAATCCGTGACATCAAGTTCATATACTAGTTTATTCCCCATTAGGTTTACGCAAATATCACATGATAATGACACCGGTTGTCCTTGAGACAAATTGCGCGCCATGTTTAGTTGGGCGGCAGGTGGGCTCAGCTCATCGAGAGTCTGGTTCTAGTTTTTGTTGACCCGTCTTCCGGGGTGGATTTTATAATCCTGTTTGAGAGTAATTCCGTAATTATCGCCTTTCATTTATTTTTTTTTCCCTTTAGTGTCTTTCGGAATTTTCTTTACCTATGAAGTAAAAATTGGCCGGATCCTAGGCTGGTTCTTCAATTTCCTTTTCGCTTCAAGCCTTTTTATCATTGGCCTAAAAAACTCATATTTTTTTTTGCATGAGCAAGAAATTTTTTGTGCCTTAAAAAATGGATCAGGTATTTTGCCGAGTACTCAGCATCGGTAGGTATGACGTTATTTAACAAAAGTTTATTTTCGTTTATTTATATTCACCTCGCATCATGTATGGGTTTCGATGAGTTAAGTTAGGGTTACGTTAGGGTAGGTTAAGGTTACGTTTAGGAAGGCAAAGATTACAATAAATCTGGCTATTGTTAAGGAAGACTATGGTCTGATGATCTGTGCATATGATTCTGAAAGGAACTAATGTAAATTCAACCACCATTGTTGAATGTCGATGACCTGATTATATTTAGCAAAAGGTTAGCATTAGTTGCGTCTGCGAGCGATAAATTGTGATTTTTCGGAAATTACCAACGCAACCAGACGAAAAAAGTATGGCTATAACGTAACGCTCACCGCTTGCTGTGCGTGGTTAATCATAATGTTTCTCCTGCCATTATATAACATAAATGTCTACCCTGGGCACGTCTGGAACTATGATATGTATCTAAACAGATTCCAGAGTGATGTGTAATCAAGTCTGATGTGGTCAAACAGATCTTAAGAGATATAAGCAACTGAACAAAATCCAAGGTCGAACCGCCGTACAAGTAGAAACCGTGTCTTTCCTTCAGGCTGGACAGATACCTTATACTTCCAAAGCTTGGTAAAAACCTGGTCTACAAGGCTTGGTAGAAACCTGGTCTACAAGGCTTGGTAGAAACCTAATCTCTGACATGACTGAAAGCCACTCTCAGACTTGGTAAAAAACCGGTCTCCCAGGCTTAAAAGAAATAGATCTCTACCTGGTTTGGCAGAAACCCGGTCCCTTGTTTCAGATTTAGTGGAATCCCACTTGCTCTCTCAGGTTTGGCGGGATCCCGATCTCTCCCAGATTTGATAGAAACCTGGTCTCTCCTTGACTTGGTGAAAACCAGGGCTCTCTCAGGCTTGTGAGAAACCATGTTTTTCACTCCAGCTCGGGAGCTCTCCAGTATTCTTTTAAATCAACCTATTGCACTTAGTTTTGTTCTGCGTGCACACGTCAGAAAACCCCTCTAGTCCCCTCATATGTTACCAAAGTTAAAGGACAAGAATTTACTTGCGGTGCGGTTGGTTCTGGCATTGCCAGCGGTGTTGTACGGGACACGGCAAAACATATCTTACTGACGACATATTTCTGTCATGGTCGATGACTGGTCATCTGATAGTGTCATAAATCATACCAGTTTTACACTCCATATGACTGACTGACTTTTTTTTTATGTCTGGAAAGTTTTGCTGACTGTGTCATTAAGTGGAAGTGTAATGTGCTGCAGCAGGGTGTCATCAACCCGTACTGGTGTGGTTAATAGTAAGCCTTCAGTTGATTAAAAAAAAAAAAAAAAAAAAAAAAAAAAAAGATTTGCGTAGTCATCTTCATTTCGACTAATTACAAGTGCTATGCGACTGTTAAGTACAAGTATGGATGTACTTATACACATACTCACGAGTACAGAATATATAAGAAAACCCCTGGATCAGACCACCCCCCTCCCCTGCATCGTCCTGTATACCCCAGCACTCTCATCTCCCAGACCACCCCAGCTACATCCTGGGTCACCATCCCAAGATCCAACTTATCTATACATTGCCTCACCCTCTTAACAGATACTTAGTATCATACAGTCCACTCATCGTCCCTGCAGCTGTCATGATAAACAATTTCTGGTGAAGAATGATAAATATAACTCAAAATACAGGTCGACGTGAAACATACGAATTGTCTGACAAGTTGGCGACTGAACCCATGTTACAGTGCACTGGCGGACGAGGTTTGGGCTCGAAGAATGCTGTTCATAAAGTGCGGATGTGTTTTTACAAGGAAAGATGAAAGCTTGGTAAAGAATAAAGATTTTTTTGTTATGTTCATGCATGTTGAAGCTGATCACTGGTTTGACATAGTGCGAGTTTAATGATGTGAACCTCTGCTGGTTCCTTAGGTGTTATGAACCCGCTCGAATCTTTTCTTATGAATCACTGCTAGTTCGTTCAGTACATCTGCGACTTTGTGGATTATACCCTCTGCTGACTCAGGCCTCCACCGATGCCACACACTAACTCGCGATTGTTCCAAAGAATGGAAAATCAGTTACGTCCAAACTTTACTTAGTAAAGTTTCACTGTATATTTTATGAACACCGTATTTCCACGACTCCATTGTAACATTGAAATACACGACAGTCTCTACGATCATGCTCACAGATGGCTCAAGGTACAAGGACAACACAGGTATAAATAAATGTTACATACAAGCCTGCAGCCTTAACAATGCCGAAGGCTCGCGTGCACAACTCCTACTTCATGTGCACGCGAGGTGATGCATCAGTATACGCCACACGCCTTTGTTCATTTAAAAAAATATTTGTTCATCCAGCCGTCTACATGAGAATGACAAAGGCATGCCTTAGCCGAGGCCACGATGACTATACAGTGATTATAAATTATTACAGAAATTCAAACGTGATTGATTTGAGGTCGTTATCATTTACAAACCAGAAGTTGCAAGTGGAACATGACAACTCAGATGCGTATACGAACATAATAACTGACATGACATTCACTTATCATAACTTATTTTCTGTGTCTATGCTAGACTGCAGTAGACCTTAACGATAATAAGGGTTCAAGTGCTGTCTTGTTGATAAAAGCAGAAGGTGACGCGTGGCAACGTCTGTCTAGCCGAGGGTCAGTTGCTATATTCATTCATCTTAATGTTTTTTATGATACTAAATTTGGTAGCGGGTAGTTTTCGTCGCTTTACTTCCTTAAAGAGTATTAATATATTCACTAGTTCAGATCTAAAGTCTTTTCTGATATTTAAAATAATAAAGATGAAGTTTTTAACCGTTACTTTCAAATGCACTAGTGATGAATAGGAAATACCTGCCTCGTTCTAGCTTGGAATAAGTTCTTATACTTTACACCTAACAAAGAAATTCTGAGTTGTAGTAGTACTGTAGATAGAATATCAGTAATTGGATGGAGCAGTAGCCTGTGGTAGATCCGGGACGCTCCCTGCCGGCCAAGTTCCTACACTTGGGCGTCATGGCGGCCGGGATGGGATGGCGTAAGCCACGCCCACCAACTCCCCTGTCCCGCTGTAATCGTTTCTCTTTTTTTCTGAAAGCCATTAAACATTAAATCACGTCAGGTAAGGCTAAATTAGATCATCCTAAGCATAACTCAAGTTACGAAGTTCATTTTCACATAATTTCAATAAGGCTGTTAATTTTGTACCGGTTGAATGACATGTACTTCCAGTGTTGTTAATTGATCTTGAGCTCTTTAAAGTAATGCTAAGCCAGACTATGCATCGTTCCTGTCAGTTAGTTCATTTTTACCTTGAACGTTCATAAAACTGAAGATGTGGGTATGGCATCTGTTGGCGTCTGGGGAGTGGTGCCTAACCTGTACTGTCATGTATTGCTGCACACTGACACCCTCTGCAAACTTACTTCCTGGCCTTTCTTGATCGTGATTTTTAACTTTATATATTTACATGTTTTCCTTTTCCTTGTGTAGGCTGTAGCAGCAACCACCAATCCTTCAACTCAGAAATATTTCTTGGCATATTTTTTACTCTTCTTTTATCTCCTTAGTTCCTTCTTTTTAAAAATCAGCTGAGCATGTTGATTGACACACTTATCTCGTTCAACTTTGTTAAGTATATACCTTTCATCTCACAGCTTAGAACCGTTACTTTAGGTAGGATTGGTCGACTACCTTTGGATCTTCTCAAATCTTTTTCTCTCATTAAATGACACAGTTGGTGATGCATTCTTGATTTGGATCTAGTATCATTGCTAAACTTTAGTGTGAACATCTCATGACCCACGTGGTTGCAAGCACTGTCAGGACTGCCTGTCTTGCAGTTTCCGTCTTTAAGTGTACTGACAACAGCCTCGGTTCTATAAATCGACCTACAAGTCCCTTTTGTACGTAGATTCTTGTAGTGCATATCCAGCGATGTGTCATGAGTCGTCCTTGTTTCAGTGTGTTGCAACCCCTCTTGTCTGGGCTGGCCTCTGTGCCGGCTGTCGCAGTCCTGGACTTTCTCAGACCTTCCCTTAATACATTCAAATTCTGACTCAAGTCCTGGGATGATATGTACTACATCGGTGAGAAACAGCAGCGGTACCATGACTCCGCCTTTCAGAAAACCACCAGTTCTTTAAAATTGTTTGAAAATGTACTTCTGACGTGAGTCGTTCGTTTCCTTCGGCTCTAGTAGTTTTTGGCATACATTTGGGCCAAAATGTGTTACCCAACATACTCTGGGTAAAAGTTTTAAAAGCCTGTTGGGTCACGCTTGCAAGCACACACCTACACGAGTGTAAAGCTTTCTCTTTACATACAGATAGTTAAATACCACTTATACGTCATGTCACAAGTAGTTACGAGTAGGGTGAGCCGAAGGGCTTTTTATAATGTATATAAACTTAAAACTAAAAGGTTCGAAAACGTAGGACAAAAAAAAGTACAAACTGGCAATTCAGGGACATGAGTCATTGACTCATGTGGGTGATGACGTCACGACTGGCAGTGTGCCATACTGTGGCAAACATCTCTGCACGTTGGCGATGCTACTCTTCATTTATATATCTAACCTTTTAAGTGTAACGGTACGACCTTTAAGTACGATGGTACGAACCTTGAGTACGACGCTACGGACCTTGAGCACGAAGAAAAAAATTTGAGTACAGAAATGCGACCCTAGAACACGACGGTA